>JACGAQ010000389.1:0-150842 GCA_014119065.1 Orius insidiosus | reverse complement strand
GACAAAAAAAAAACTTCCATTCTAAGAGTTTGGGAGTTTTTCTTCTTTTTCAGCCAAAAAACTCCAATTTAATGGGTTTTTCTAGCTCCTTTAACTAAAACTCCCTTTCTGATGAATTTTAGAATCTCCAGTTCTTCATTCATCAAAGGAGCCACGAATTTCGTGCCAAAAGCTGCGTTTTTTAGGCCCAATGATTTTACCTGAGAGAAGGCTTCCGAAGTCCGTGTAGAATAGCGGAAGAATCGATGGAGAGCTCAGGAACCTTTTGTGCGTCCTACTCAGGATTTTGTCGGTCGTCAAGTTAAAATTAAGAACCCTTTCGACGGGCGCGTTAAAAAGACGGTTGACGAACTCCAGATTCGACTCGACCGCCGGCTTGTAGCTCATCGTAGTCTGGATTCGAACCATAATAATATATAAACGAGAACGCTTGACATTAATAGAAAAACGCCCGATGTGAACGAACACCGGAAAAGGCCGTCTGGAAAAGGACATCGCATATTTCAAAGAGAAAATTACAACATCTTATAAAGGAAGACCATTCAAACTGTCAACTGTGATAGTGATAACACGAGTTTGTTTGACAGGAGGTTTCCATGTTAATATAGCAGTGTCGCCACTTTAACGCCCTTATTTTACTTTGACCAAAAGACTTTTTAAAACTAAAAGCAGTAATTTTGTTACACTTTCTTGTTTATCTTAATTTCAGACCATGTCGGATTTTATGTATGGGCCCCTGCTGTGGCTCTCGCCATGTTGCTTTGGCGCCCAAGAGGCCAGAATATAATCCACTAGCTGTATATGATATTTTGGGTTCCAAAAAATCTACACTGGCCAGGATTGAACCCTGGACCTCCTCTTCAACCTCAAGTGACTTCTACATCTAAAAACTATAGTTCTTACTCAGATTTTTCTAGTTTTTCTCTTTTTCTTTTCATTTTTAAACAACAACGGTTCATAGATGGGCCCAGGCTGGGGCTTTCGCCGTATTGCACTGTCGCCTGTTGCAAGTGGCCTGACTATTTGTAACGAAGTACTTTTAAAAAATCTTTCTACACTGACATTCAAAGATTTCCGTAGGTTTCAAGCATAAATGGGCCCAAGATGTGGCTTTCGCCATTTTGCCTTGGCAAACATTCAAAATAGCCTGAATTGAACTGCGTTAAAGATTTTTTAAGGAAATTATTCCTGTCATTAGGAAACAATTCCTGTTAAGAAATCTTTCTACACAGCAGGATTGAACCCAGGACCTTCGTGTTTTCGTTGAAGTTTGAAAAAAAAAATTTGACAGGATTCTATGTTTTTATAAACCATATGTAAGTATTCATGACAAAAAAATTCATAAACACTACACGCGTACATTTTACACACAAATTCTCCCCTTTTGAACCAAGATGGCTTTAAATATCGAAGGCGAAAGTGAAGTAAGTCTTTCTTATAAAATTTTTATTTTATTATAATTTTATTTACAGCGAGTAGGAGGCGTACGACAGCCGGTTTATGAGGTAAAGCTCTAAGCAAAAAAAAATTTTCACACTACTTCTGATGGTGATCATCGGCGGGCTGTTTGATCCAGTAGCCGTGAGGGGCGAAATGGTGATGCTGGGAAGGGCCGCGATAAACTTTTATATGCACTCTCCCATAATGATCTAAAAAAAAAATCAAAAGAAAGTTTTTTTTGAGACAACTTACGATCTGAAGCTGCCGTTTCCTGATCATAATCAACCGGAATACTCCTTCCAAGGGAAGCACCCACCAAAAAACACATCAAAACCCACAATAGCTAAAAAAGTTAAAATTTCCAAAATAAACCATTTAACTTACCTTGTACATCGTTAGTTTTCCCACTAAACACTCCGAAATGGGAACCTTGACTTTTATAGACCAAAAAGTGAAACAGTGCGATGAAGCAAGACATCAAAACGAAAAGAAAAAAAATTTTTGTGGGTATACTTTCACTAAATCAAAGTGTGAAGATTTTTTTATATGCTTACTTTGCGGTTTTTCCTTTTTTAACATAATTTTTTTAGGTTGGACAATCAAACCTGAACAATGAGATAAAAAATCAAATTCCAAGTATATTTCTTAATTAGAAATAGAATTTTATTTGTTTTTTAAGATGAAAAAGAAGAACCGAAAATTTCGAATCCTAATGTCGATGCTGTAAAGCAGTTGAAAATCCGACTCCCCCAATTTATGGGAATCCTCAGATGCCATTTTATGGGAATAATCAGGCTTTCAACGGAAAGCCGCAGATGCCAGTTCATACGAATCGACCTGGAAATGGCCAAAATCGAAGACGATTGAGAAGAAGAGGAAAAACCGTCCTCAAAATCAGAACTATACAGCTCAATATCCTGCTTATAATCAGCAATATGGATATTATGCTCAGTATGCTGGGTATAACCAGTACCCCGGTTATACGCAGTCTTATCCGGGGTATACATACGGATATCCTCAGGCTCAGTCTTACACGGCAAGCCCTCAATTATCAATGGTGCGTGAATTTTAAACTTCCTTAAAGAAGTCATTGTGATACCCTCCGGGTTTTTGGGGAAGGGTCTTCCAGACCCCGGAGGGTCAAATCATTGACCTTTACCGATCTCAACTCTGTGGTTCCGTCCGGCCGTAGTATTTTTTTAAATTGTGTTAGCAAGCCTGATAAAACGTCACTGTGCTATAATTTTTTTTTTCAGTACAATTCTCAATGCAACACTTACGATGAAATGCAAAATTTTAGAAAACTTATAAAAAAATATCAAAGTATTTTTTTAATTAATTAATTTTTTTTATTCTAAAATTTTTTTCTGCAGACTTACGTCGATTAAGTGTGCCGTTCAAACCAGAACTACGCTTTTGAGATGTAAAATAAAACAATAAAATAAATTTTTAACCTTTTTTTTCTATAGGCAGCAAATTTTGGCAAGAACTTTGTAAAATTTAAAACGGTTCGAGTATAAGTGGAGACTCACATTACTCTGTAACATAAATAAAACATTTTAAAAATTTTAAAACTTGAGTTTTTCTTTAATCACTGGGACTTTTTCCCGCTAAAAATATGACGATTTTGAGGTTAATAAAATATTCTTTAGGTTAAATCTCGAAGAAACGCCCTAGACGTCAATTCATCTACTCCAAGTAAATAAATTAAATAATAATAAAAAACATTAATTTTTACAGCATCATCAAGTGAGATTAAAAATTTTTCTTTTTTTTAATTTTCAAAACTTAAAGCCCATGAAGACTCTCGCTTTACAGGTTAGACAAATAAATAAAAATTTTTAAATTTTTAGGTCCAGTATGTAAATAAAATTTTAGTAATAAAAAATACATTTAATTTTATAGAAATCGAGAAGAAGATATCCAAAAGTAAGAGGGCTAGGGGCAGCCTAGAAGGTGGCCTTTCGCCATATTGCCAGGAACCGGGGACAAACTAATCTTAATTTTCAGGTTTGCGGTGATAGAACATCTCATCGAAAACATGTAAAATGTGGCTTTTAACGATTTTTTTTATTAAAAAATTTACAGGATAATAGAAGTTATAAAACTTATGCAGTAAGATTTTAATGCAAATTTAACTTCCTCAAATCGGTTATTGTGACACCCTCCAGTGACCGTTATTTTCATCTTAAAATTTTTTTTTCTTTTCTCTTCTTTTCAGGTTACAAGTCGAAGAGGGATGAAAGCAATTTCACAAGTCAGCTTCATAAAAATAATTTTTTTTCTTTAATTTATTATTATTTTAGGAAGAAAAATCGATACCAATGCTGGAGGTTTTTTTTTTGTTTTTTAAATGTAATTTTTAACACGACTTTTTAGGTTATCGCTCCTTACAGGAAATGCGAGGTATAAAATTTAAAGTGCATTTGATTATAATTTTTTTTTTAAAGAGAGACAGATAAAAAAAATTATGTAAGATAAAAACATTTTACGCATTCAAGCTTTTTTTTATGAGCTAAGTCAGGGCGATATCGAAGAAAACCCTTTATCAGATTTGTCTGAAGCCGAGGTGTACGTCGAAGTAGCGGACAAGTTATTGACGAACAAATATTTAGAAGAGGAACGTAAACATTTGGAACATTCGAGAAAAGTTGATGAAAAATCAAAAAATAAATGGGAACAACTTTTGAAAAGTTCTAAGGTTTGTTTAATTTTTACGGAAAAAACATGAATTCCTTGTAGAAAGAGGAAGATTTACTACCGGAGACGATAGCCGCTGTGATTTTTTCTGAAGAAAAAGGCCTTTCGCTGAAAACAGTTCCTGAAGTCACATATCAAAAACTGTTCCCTGAAGACAAATTTAAACCTGTGGTCAAAATTGTCAAAGCTGGACAAGACAAGGTTAAATTGAAAAGAATTTTTGCCATTTTTTCTTTTTCAGAATGCGATGATTCCAGTTTCTCTTTCTCCGACCGATGGTTTTTTAGGTGACGAAGATGGAACATTTTATGAATCTTATATGAAAAACGATTTTGAAATTCCTGAATCTATGCGTAATTTTGAAAACGAAATGAAAATGTTTTGATTTTTTTTTAGCTACACAAGTCGGGAGTAGGACGTCAGAAATCCTTTCAGGGAGCCCCAATGAAAATCAAGATTTCGATATTCCTTTAGAACCTTCTGTACCTTCAAGAGAGAACTTCGTCCAATTACGTGGCTCCGTTCCACCAAATGGTTTCCAGGTTACTCAAAATTCAGGAGAGAGAAAAAGTTTTATTATTTTTTTAGGTTATGTATTTGCTCTTCCGAATAGCTCCGACACCATACGAGTCGACCAACCTTATCAAGTTTTTGAACAAGGATGGCGGGCGTTTTCTCCCACAAAATCCAGCACGCCTGAAGGCATAATTGTCGTCGGAAATTAACCTTAAATCTTCTTCTTTTTCTTTAAAAAAGCATAAATAAAAATTATTAAAAATTAATTTTACCAGCGGCTGCTGCAGCTTCATACAATTTAATGTCTTCTTTTGTCACACGCTACAAAAGAATAACAAAAATGTCGCTGAAGAAATTTCCCTACTTTTAACTTTTGAAGCACTTTTTCCATTCTTCTTTTTATAACTATTTTCCTCGCAGCGTTTATAAATTTAACCATATTCATATACCTCACGAACCATTCGTTCGGTTTTCTCTCAGGCCAGTAAATTTATAATTGTGCGTCTAAAAAATTTAACCAATACTAGAGGAAGAAATGACTGTGATAAAGGGTATCTCACGACGCGTTTCGGCTTAAAAAGCCTCGTCAGGTGAACTATTCCTCTATCACAATGATTTCTATCTTTTCACTGTGAACCTATCTCCGAGAGATTTAGTGGAAACAGCGGGAATCCGGAAACAAACCGTCTCCCTAAAGCTCACCGTCGCCACCGTTCTCCAACAGATAGAGCCACTCACCACCTCATTATAAATAATTTTAAAATTTAAAAAAATACCTCTTTTGCGTCTCTTATATTTCTCTGCCTTATCAACTGTGGCCCATATCCAAAATCGAGATTTTCCAAATTTTTTCCATCTTAAAAAAAGGATCATAAGCTCGAAAATTTTATCGATAATGTTCAAAATAACACTATGAGCGCTGGAGTCCCTTACTATGTACTGTTGACGTTGTCTTTCCCTTTCGTACCAATCAGCATCGATGGATCTTATTTTTGGTTTTTCGTGCGAATTAACGATGTCATTTTCACGTTTTATTTTATGGACCAAATCAAAGAACTCTTTTTCCTTTTTTCTTCTTACAGTATCTTCCTCGTCTAAATATCTACCCAATGGTCCTTTTAAAAACAAAAATAAAACCTAGAAATAAATCAGGTAACCTTTTATTTCTACATCAGTCTTCTGATGATCTTTCATTAAAAAGATATTCGCTTGATGTTGCGCCCACGGTTGTCCTTCTTTTCGAATTTTTCCAGGCACCGGCTTTGCACTTAGCGGGATCCTATAGACGTTTTTTCTTCTTTATAGTCTTCCGCGTTATCAATAAAGTCAAGAAGTTGAGATCTAATTTTTTAATTAGAGAAAAATTGAAAAATGCAACCTGTAGTATCCAGGTTTTGTGTGAGCGCTTAAAAGTATTGTGTACGGAGTGCGAATTATCGAAGGAAGATAGACGTTTACATGAAGCATGAGGGTTATATAAGCCATCGGACGATAACTTATTTCTATTTCCACAGGTTCTTTTCCAACGACACCTTTTCAAAAAATTAAAAAAGCTCTTTTATCTACTACCTTTGACGGAGAAATGATGATCTCTGGGCAGTATCTTAAAAGGACAAAAATAAAAGGCACTTCTTCTTTTTTAGGTTCCAAAATTAGCTTCTTTTTCCGTCTGAAAGTCCTCAAGAAATGAGAAATGAGCGTAGGGCTACTTACACTTGACCTAGCGGGACGTGCCCAAATTTGATTTCTTTGGGCAATTCTTTAAATTCCTTAACTATCGGAAGAGCTTCTATCCGAAGATCTAGGTTACAACCTAGGCTACATTCTAGGGTCACACAATCCTGATAATTTCTCGGTTTTCTTTCTTTTCTGAAGCTCAAATAAAATCTGAGATGCCCTTTAGGCTGAATGATTCCCTAAAAAAAATTTTAGCCGCTGAAAACTAGGGAAGAACCTTTTGAATGAATGAGCTCAAATGAAAATGCTCGGTGATGGGAGGTCTTATGTTCACTATTTGTGGAAGGTCGCTTTTGTTTATTATGCAAACTTCTTCCGTCAGATCGTTTTGGCTGTGGATTTCGAATTTGAACACTACTTTTGCCGGCATCGTCTCCAAAATTTCACAAACAGGGCAATCCTTATCTTCCATTTTAGGTCTAAATCATCACATATGGTAAAACTAAATGCATTAATTTTTAATGGCTTTTTTTGAGAAGGTAAAACGTTGCGTTATAAGAACATCTTCGTTTAAATTTAATAAATCGCAAAAATTGCGCAATTGTTTAAAGTATCGCTAGCCACTTAAGGTGCTTATCGGTTAGATAATCCAGTCTCTCCCATTATCCGTTCATTTATCTCCCCCTAGACGGAGACTGAAGAAGAGAAGAAAAAAAAAAGAAGAAGTCCATCGAATCCCGGAAGGAGTGGGAATGCAAGGTCGAAACCCAACTAATGCGGCCCAGTGGGAATTCAACTTTCGAACCTCACCCAGCGGACGAATTTTTAAAAAAATTGTGAACAAAGAAATCATGTTATTGTTTTATTGTTTACTGTAATGCTCGTTTTACTTAACGAAGTCATTTTTGGACCAAAATCAGCAATGAAGACCATCGAAGGGAAAGTCGTCGTTTTAGGCACAAGGTAAATTTTAAATTATTTATTTCTTGCATCATAGCTAAATTAGCATTTTATTTTAAATAATTTTTAAAAATTTTTAAATGCCTTAAATATTATCAGGTCCCCTAAAAAAATTTATTTTATTTTTTATTATAATTTATTTATTTATTTATAATTTATTATTTTTTTTGCATCATAGCTAAAATTAGCATTTTATTTTAAAAATTTTTTAAATGCCTTAAATATTATCAGGTACCCTAAAAAAATTTATGCCCCAAAAAAAAGTGACGTTACGTAATTCATTGATCAACACAAAGACTTACCGGGCGGCAAATTTAAATATTTAAGCGTCCTAATTCTTCATGTTTGATCTAATATATAATTGTTTAAACGTCAAACCTGATAAATAAATATCAACAAAACGTCTATCAAGTTTGAAAATAAACATTCTTTTGATTACTAATCTTTGGAAAAATGCCATCATTGGAATATTTCGTAAAACGTAAATTAGGCAATGTCCCAAAACAAAGGGACCATATTTTTTCTTCAAGAGTTTAAGATAATAATTTTTATAATTTTGAGGTAAACCTTCCTCTCTGAAAAATATGAAAATTGTACTCAATAATTGAGGGCTCTTTTTAACTTCCTTAAAGAAGTTATTGTATACCCTCCTCGTCGGGTTTTTGGGGAAGGGTCTTCCAGACCATTCAATTCGATCTTTACCGATCTCAACTTTGTCTGTGGTGCCGGCCGGCCGTCCGTAGCATTTTTTTTCGGAACACTTTACGGCCACAGTTTTCATCCGATTTTCACCAAATTTTCACATTAGGCGGTGAAGAAGAATGTAAAGAGGCGATTTTTGAATTTCGAAAAATGGCAGAGATATGGCTGTTTGAAATTTTAAAAAATTTGCTGCGGCCGAACTGTTGGTCCGATTTTCACTAAATTTTCACCAATACTCCTTATATTTTTACGAATTTTTGGTGTAAAAAAATTGCCACTTTTTAATTATAATTTTTTTTAGTAGGGAGAAGAACTCTACCCATTACTTAAATTTTTTTAAATTACTTAAATTACATAAATTTTTCGGAAAAAACTTAGAAAATTTTCAAAAAAACTTAGAAAATTTTTTGACGAAAATCCCCCTATACTTCCCCTTCTTATACTTCCCCTCCTTCATACTTTCCCTCCCTTCGTTATACTTTCGTTCCCTTATACTTCCCCCCTCTGCTTACTTCCCCTGACTTAACTTCCCCCTATACTCCCCTGATTTATACTTCCCCCTCCGTTGTACTTCCCTCCCATATACGTCCCCTCCGTTATACTTCAACCTCCTATACTTCCCCCTCTATATTGTTACTTCTCTTTAAGGAAGTTTTCGTTGGAAGCTCTTCAAACAAGTACTTTAATATCTATTTTTATTATTTTAAATTAGAATAAATTAGAACAAAAATTGCATTTTGCTATTTTGAGACTGGCCCACACTACAAAAATTGTTACAAAATTTGCAAAAATTCAACTCTTTATAAACAAATTTTTCTAATTTGCAAATACGCTTCATGGCTGAACGCCTATCTCACCCTGAGAGAATTTTAAATTTTATATTATTGTAATGCCTTTTTTAAATTTTTTTGTTGATTAGGTGTTGGAAAAACGTCAATGGTCGTCCGATATATCGGAAAAATGTTCAGTCACCATATAAGCCCAACTATAGGCGCATCCTTTTTCACTTGTAACATAAATATAGATGATACCAAAGTTAAACTACAGGTAAATAATTTTTTAAACATTGCAATTGTTTAAACATATTTTGCAGGTCTGGGACACTGCTGGGCAGGAAAGATTTAGATCGATGGCACCAATGTATTATAGAAACGCAAATGCTGCCCTTTTGGTCTACGATATAACACAAATGTCCACTTTTAACTCCATAAAATCCTGGGTGAAAGGTAAATTTTTGTCAAAAAAATCAAGATGTGACCTTTAATTTTTCAGAACTACAAAGAAATGTGGAGGAACCATTAATATTGTGTGTTGTCGGAAATAAAACAGATCTTGAATCTCAGCGAAAAGTCCCACGTGAAGAAGCCATCGAATATGCATCATCAATCTCAGCTAGCTATTTTGAATCCTCTGCTTTAAATGATACCGGTAACTAAGAAGAAGAAAAAAATATTTTTGACAAAATTTTTAGGTATTGAAGATATATTTTTCTGCTGCGCTACCGGCCTGATAACTCTAAACCGAGACCAGTTAGTCTCTTCAAATCTGTTTACGTCTCAAGAAGAAGTTCGAAATGGTACAAAGAAATTATCTTCTCCATCATCTTCAGATGAAAAATCACTATGTTGTTAATTTATTCATAAGCCATATGTAAATAAAGAATCTCATGCTATTCAGAACATCTTCAATATGGTTTAGAAACAACGAAACTGTTGAAAATTCCAAAACCGGTGACGACCAAATACGATGAACTCCTTCTCCAATTATACCAACCGTAACAAAAACTATGCACAAACAAAATAAAAATTTTTAAGTCATAAAAAATAAGCTGATTTTTAGGTAGATTTTTATTAATCACAACTCTTTTTGATGTCTCTGGTCGTCCCAATTTGCCCTCCATTTCCCCACATGAAGAACATTTCGATCTAAATCCCAGCCTGAGAAAAAAAATTAATTAATTAATTAATTTAAAAAAAATACATACCAGCAACTGATGCAGCTTTAAAGAAATCGATGACACCTTCAGACGCCACACTATCAATATTAAGATAGAATGAAATATCAGATTTTCCATCATTTTTGTTCAAATCAAACAACGCAGATAACGTTTTTGAAGAAGAGTATTTTTGTTTTAACTAAAAAGAAAACTATAAAAATTGTTTATATTTAATTCTTACTGCCACTTGTGGGAGATTCCAATTCCGAGATAAATGGCGTGAAAGTAGGCCTCCAGAGATTCTTTAGAAGATATTTCGTTGTTTAATAAAACGTAAATTATTTTCGTTTTTTCGCATATAAAAATCATAAATTTTTTCGACTTGTACATATGAGTGAAAAATTGAAGCTTGTGAGCTGAGAGATTCTTTTTATTTAAGATCTTCTGAAGGGAACATCCCATAACAATCCGATGGCCACAAAGGGCTTTTTCTGAAATTTTTTGTTTTAAAAAAAATTATTGTTTTTAAATTTGATTTTACCAGATTCTCCAAAACCGAGAAAACATGATTCATGCATGTTGACTTCACGAGGTGAAAGCGCTGAACCTGAGATCAAATAGTGTTTCAAAAAAATTAAAAATCGCTCAGTATTGAAATAGTTGAAATTTAACGATTTGACGGCTTTGTAGTTGGCGTATAAATGTAGAAAAGTGAGGACGAAGAACATAAACCATACAGAGCTAAAATGATAAAGTTAGAAATATTAGACAAAATAAGATTACCTAAATTTTCCAAAATATGAGAGAAAAGCGACCCCAATAAATGAGGCGATGAGATTCACACAGGTTTCCTGGCTGCCATCTTTGGCTGAAACATCCGCCATGTTGTCATGAATTGCCTAAAAATTGTCATAAAAAAGATGAGGTATGACAAAATAAAACCTGATGTTGAGTAATTGCAGCTCTTGTCGCTCCACCAGCCACACCGACAAGTCCTTTTAAAGAAGTCGAAAAACAGAGAATATAAATCGCATATTCGCTGTATGCATTTAATATGACAAGCTCAACGAAAATGCGACGTCATTTACAATATCGGCGAACATCCTCCATTTTTTGCAGTCTCTATCAAGACCTGAACTATAAAACAAAAATAAGTTTTAAGCCTCAAGATTTAAGGTTTACCTAGACATCCAAGCAAAAGCGATTCTTGACAAAAGGCCAATTCCGTCTTTTAAAATCCAAGTTACTGCAGCACTTGTCGTGTTGGCAGTCTCGTCGCCGACTCCAATACCTTTTAGAATCGCTTTGGTCGCCAATGTTGCTGTTATCGTACTGCAAAACGCCTTACGGAAAATAATTTAAAAAATTAAAATGTTTGTAGGAAATACCTGAATTGTGTCCCATGTTTGATAGTTTATGTAGTCTTCGCTTACACTTTTTGGGTAGCCGCGAGGAAGGAAAATTTCCTTGAGCAAACTCAATGCTAAGAAGCTACCTTTACTATTTAACGATGGGTTTATTCTAACCAAGTCAGTTTTAGCTGCAAAAAAAAAATAATAATAATAGTGGAGGAAAACTTCAGAAAAACCAGTAAAAAGTGGGTTTTTTTCATTAAAAAAACCAAGAAAACTACAAGTTTTGCAACATGGGGAAAAATCTAAACCATCGTTAAGAAATGGGATTTCAATGTTAAAAAAACCAGGGAACACTCTAAAAACGGTTAAAAATGGGGTAAGTTAGCCAAATATCGGGAAAAACTCACAAAACTTGGGTAAAAATGGGGGTTTCTTGTAAAAACGCGCTCTTGTAACCTCAATGCATATTCACTTTCAGTTAAAATGCCCCCAAAACCCTGTAAAATGGTAACTTAGGCCAGAAAAACGGAAACCCCACAAAAAGGATGTTTTTGGCAAACAATCTGAGGGAAATATCGATAAAACCATTTTTTGCGCAAATTTGTCATAAATTACCATGAATTTGAGCATAAACAAATTCATCTTCGCCTGCACCTTCGCTTTCTGTTATAAGTATAGGATAATTTAGTTTCAAATTATTCATATTTAAACAAACTACAATAAATAAAAACAAAACGAAAATTTAGTTACGAATTCAAAAAGTTCCATGGAATAAAAACTTGATAACTTGAAATGTAAATTTGAAATGTTGTCAGTTGATAAAAATATAAACAATGATAAGAACGCTTGACACTTTTATGTCAACAAGTCTCAAATGTGGCGTGGATCTTTTGTGACGTCATAAATAAAGTTGGTGAGGCAAACCCACAGATTTTTCTAAAATCATTTTTAACATGTATCGTTCCTCTAATTTGGAGGAGTTTGAGCTTTCTTTTTGAGATTCTATTCCTAATTGAGCGTTTTCTACGTTTCGGGACTTTTTAATGTTTACTAGCTGTACCTTGATATGTTGATTTTTACATTTGGTTGCTTTTAAGTCTGCCTAATTCAGAATGTTGAGATATAAAAGGAAAAAACAGCAAAACCGTTAGGTAAATTCGAAATCTATTCCTAAAATAAAGGAAACATCGGCCGAAGGTGGGAGTAGACCGAGGAAGGAGAGAGCTCTTGAGAAGTTGAGGAGTTTTAAAAATCTTGTCAAACCGTCCGTGGCCCTTTCCCGGTGGAGAAATGAAGTTGATCCTATTCGTATTGCTAACGGGCGCTTTAATTTATTTCGCCGCCGGCGAAGAGGAATCTACAACCGCTTTAAATACCAGTGATTTAGATACGACCACATTTGAAAATGACAAATTGGACGCAAATCCTGAACAGCCTGAAAGCAAAATCATGGATAAAGAAACCCAAGATAAAGGTAAACTTAAAAAAAAAATTAAGGTGTATGCGGAAGCCATAGTAATATGGCCGTAGCCTCCATCTGGTCCTTCCCCAAATTTTTTATTTTTAACAAATTTTTGAAGTTTTAACAAACAGCGCCATTTCATGGCAATCAATAATTTTGGTCAAAAATTGAAAATTTCACAAAATAAATGAAAACTGTTTATACTTTTCAGAAAAAAGCAACAATTCAAATTTTTTAAAATATTTGCTTTGCCAATTATCTGAATATTTGCCATCACAGGGAACCTCAAATAACCAGTGGCAAATCGAACCCACGACTGCTTCCTTGATTATTAACTTCCTCAAACAAAAGTTATTGTGATACCCTCATGTTCGGGTTTTGGGATAGGTCTTCCGCAGTCGTCAATCTATCTAGGCAGCAGTGCCAGCTTTTCCGGAAAACTTCCCGCCCTTTTTACAGAATCTTCCTTTGAACCTCGAAAATGGCGAAAGTCTTTTGGGCTTTTTATGTCTGGGCGAAGATTTCCATAGAAGGGTTGAACAATTATAAAATTGCCCCACTTTGAGGAAGATAATCGCGGATCAGTAATTTTTATACTGGTAGAATGTTTATTTTTTCATTTCTTTGTTGTTTTTAGAAAGTGTGTCCCTTATGGTCATCATGTTTCCCATATAAATCCCAGAAGCATCACGACTCGCATTGTAAACGAAGCCCAATTGCCCATTTCCTACATAATCCTCAAGATCGGCGAAGTTCAAGCGTAAATTTTCAGCGTGTTGACTTTCTTTCAAAACATAATTTACCGCACGAATCCTTCCAGACGTCGATAACTTTTCATTTCGAATCCACGCTTTTTATGCCCTAGAATCCAGGCGTTATTAATTAGAGGAGTAGAGAGTACAGGAGACGTAAAAGGCTGAGAACGCTAATGTTTTTTTTAAATTGCGGGATTCCAGGTTTTTAGTTCGTATTTTTTATTTTATAATTCAGAATGTCGATGTTTTTTGCTCAAGGCCCACTCTTGCGTGTAAGTCCGGCTGTACTCTCATTTACTGGGACACTGGGTCAACCGAAATCATCTAACGGGTTTTTATTCAAACCTACACAGAAGATGATCGTTTATTGGTCTAACTAGTTTAATCGGTGAAGTAATAACTAGAAGTAGAAACTAGTCTAACTAGATAGAAGGTAAATATGAGGTACTTAATTTTAATCATAAAAGGGGAAGACACTGTGTCAGGTCACCAACTTCGATGAAAGCGATTGGACAATTTTCCTCCAATAGAAGTTATTGTGATCTTTGTCGATCATGGGGTCTTCTGCGCCATTCGGAAGAAGACCCTTTCTGTCTATTATATGCAGGGTGTCAAAACTTTGAGAGTTAAAATTTAAAAGACCGTTCTTGCGCTTTATCACTAGTTCTCAACGGGAAAAAGAGTTTAAAAAATTGTCTATCAGCGGTTTTTTGAGTTAATGTAGCGTGCTTGCTCAAATTACGCTGATGACTCCTTTTTCACTCCTTTATTCGGCTGTTTATGCAAAGTTTATCGATCAGCCCAGTTTTAACGGTCTTGTGGAAAAATTATAAGGCCATCACTAATACGTTAATGAAAGTGGCAAAAAAAAATTTGTTAATTCGTCTAAACTTTCATCTCTCCTCAATTAGAAGGAAAAAAGATGCTTCACGTTTTTTTTATTATAGGCCGACACGCGTCGTTCATTTCGGCATAAATAATAATTGAATAAAAGTTTTTAATAGCCGGTCAGAAGGAAAGCGAAGGTCCGCGCGGCACAGTAACCCTTGACCAATAGGTTCAGGAATTTTACCAAGTAGAACGGTTTCTCTTTCCAAAAAATACGTCTTTTTTTATTTTATTTTAAAGAGGCCATCTCTATTAAGATAACGCGTCCTTTTGTCCAAAAAGTAGGAAAAACGTTTTGCGACAGTTAGATGGTTAATCAAGAATCTTGGTGGCTAACTGGAAGTAGCACCCGACCATTGTTACCACTTTCTAGTTTTTGTATGCTAGGATATACGTTCTCCTTTTTTCATTTGCTGATTTTTTATGGTTTAACCCATTTTTTTCTCAAAGGATGTGGATTAGTAATTATTGACTTTCAATAGCTCATGTCTGGAATTCACCCAGACGGAACTTCCTTAAACCAAATTACGCTGGTCTTTTAGGTTGCTCTGTAGGACACTTAATCAAAGAGGAAGAAAAGTTTTTAGGTAGGAGAAAATAAAAATATTCGCCCAGCTAGGCTATACAGTATGAGCGAGAAGAGCCAAAATTTCTTGCTAATATATATTGAGTACCAGGGCTTTTGTAGCCCTGAGGATGAGGCCTTTGTCCGAGCTTATTTGATTGGATGAGAGGGAGACATTCTGCATATCCCACATTGGCATTATTCTGCCGCTATGGCATTATGTTGAGCCCCACATGTTGGGCCCATTCCCCTCAATATGAGGAGAATTCGGGGAAAATTTGACCAATAGTACGTCTACAGCACACTAGCCAAAAATCAGATAAAGAGATCTCCGCCATTTTTGACAATTTTCAAATAAGCTCTTAAAATTTTCAAAATAACGAAGAATCCTCGAAAAGAGGGATCTCATTGGCTCATGATAACACAATCCTTGATTTTCGCTTAAAACCTTGCCAAAGTTAAGGAACAGAAAAGGAATGTTCAAGGCTAAACAAAGGAGAGTTTCAAGGAACGTTAAAAATAGGGCCTAAATCGTTTTGTCCCTTCTTTTGAGGATAATGGGCCCAACATGTGGGGCTCAACATAATGCCATAGCGGCAGAATAATGCCAATGTGGGATATGCAGAATGTCTCCCTCTCATCCAATCAAATAAGCTCGGACAAAGGCCTCATCCTCAGGGCTACAAAAGCCCTGGTACTCAAATGCTCAAATGACCAAATGCAATCCTCAGGTATTCAAAAGCAAATGATTAAATGCTATCCTCAGGGGGTGGAGCTCTAATATCATCACTATAAACTATACAAAAATTATTTTATTTTTGGTTCTAGGAGATGGAAAGAAAAAGATAAAGATGAAGAGAAAACCTCCGAGTAAGAAGATGGCATCGAAACTTCTACCTTTACTCATGATACCATTGATGATTCAGTCGCAGTTGATGCCAATGATGCTTTTCAAACTGAAAATGATGGCTTTAAAGGCTCTCATGGTCGGAAAACTCGCCCTCGTCATAATCGGCATAAACATTCTGCGCAACGCAGTCATCGGAGCTGACAGTATGGAACAGCAGTACGAAGTAAGACTAGTTTATAAGTGGGAAACAAGGTTTTTCAAGGAATACTTGAAATAGAAAAGAAAGTTTTAACTTTTGAGTGTCTACTTATAAGTTTATAACTTTTTTTGTTTATATTCTTTACAGCAAGATTCGATCGCACATTCTCATTATGGATACAGCGGAATGCCCGAATTCGGATCATGGGTGAACAGAAGGCGACGCCGATTTTCCATCGCTGATCCTTACCGAGGACACTTATGACAGTCATCAACGTTTTTGTTTTAAGATTGTAAATATTGTAAATTATTTTATTTATTTAAAAATAAAAATAAAAATAAAAAAATAACTTTTTACACCTTATTACTCCTATAAATAAGTTGATCGCAGTATTTTGTGGGATAAATAATAAAAAATTATAAACATTTGGTGAAATATGATGAAAAATACTAAGACATCTGAGAGTTTCTTTTAAAAAATTGAAAAATAATTAAGATTTTCTCCAGTTGTAAAAACAAATTATGGTTTTAAAAAAGATACTTTTTTAGCCATTTTCTGAGAAAATCATGAATGAAATCAACTCTTTCTATGATTTTTTGAAAAATCATTGGTAAATAAAATATAAATAAGATTTAAGATTATAACCGTGTTCATAATTATGATCTTTGAGCGCTGTTTGAACAAAACTTAACTTTAACTGAAAGATCTCTTTTTTGCAAATTCTGCAATTTGAAAAGCTCTCGAAATTTTCAATTTTATAAGCAATATTCTAAGCACTTTTCGTCCAGATTGTCTGGAAGATCCATTCAGAAAAACTGTAGAGGGTGACACAACATCCTTTTGAGAAAGCTAAAATCCCACTAAAAAATTCAAGTTCCACAGAAAGATGATCACTGGTCTTTTTGACCCATGGCGTCTTCCAGAACTACGTACAAAAGCTACTAGAAAATATAAACTCTAGATTACCTATAAAAACTCTAATAAACATTAACCAAAATATGATGTACTCAACACATGTAAAATTTGAAAAAGAGCGCCAGAATTTGGCGGTTATTGATCAAAAGTAAAAATGTTTTATTTGTGTACAATTTATTGATGAAATAACATAATTTAAAATGTTCAGTGATAAAAAGGTTTGTTTATGTTATTCAAAGCTAATTAATCCATTAATTACCCGATCATTAAACTAGTATCATGAAGGCTTTGGACTATTGTTTTTTGATAAAATTTTAAACTTTCATGTTTTTATTGTCGGTTTTTGTTTAAAAAATTGAATTTTTGAGGTATTTTTGATAACTTTGAAAAATAAAAAGGTCAAAAAAATGAAGTGGCCAGAAATGCGAAGGCTCTCTGGCGGAAGCGAAGGCGGGTGGGTGGAGCCCGAAGCGAAGGCAGTCGACTCGTCTCTCTCGACTCTCGAGCCGAAGCCAGTCGCCGTCGTAAACGCGAAGGGTCGAACAGAGTAATCGGCGAAACTGGGGTTTTTAAAAAAAAGGTTTTTATACTTTTAAATTTCAAAATTTTCAATTCCGTTCGTAATTTTTTCTTTTTTTAATACATAAAAAGTTTTAAATTCTGTGTTTTGAACTTCAATTTCACCCAGATCACCCCACGCATAACAACCTTTGGACCACAGTTTCTAGTTGAAGGTAAGAAAAACTTGTTTTTTACCATTTTCTATCATTATTATAAAACCCTTTTGTAAATTAATTAAGTTTGTCAATAAAACAATAGTTTTCTGGAAAACTAACCATAGTTTTACAAAATAGTTAGTTTTTATTTTCATAATTTTTATTGGTCTATTGCTTAAAATTAGAATTTTAAGTTAAAAAATTAAAGTGAACTACTTTTTATGCGTAAGTGGGCGGTGGGGGTTTTCATTCATGATTTTTCTCGACCCCTAACCCTTAAAATCTTCCCACTTAAAATCATTTTATGGATTCATGATTTTAGTAATCGTTAAACCAAGTTTTCTTAATTAATTGTTTTTTGTTTAAATTTTATGTTGTTTTGGTTTTAATTTACCTGCGGTTCCCAGGGAGGGGATGTTCTTTGGGGTCACTTATGTCAACAAGTCTCCCCACCCTTTCATTGATTTCGAAAAAAAACTTATAATTTTTTGGGTTTTCTGATATTTAAAAACATTTATCTGGAATTCGAAGAACCAGGAAAAAGAGTCTTGATGACCCTTTTCAGTTGGAATTATGATAAGTTGATAACATTATGACTGATTATCCTATTTGTATTAATTATTTAAGTAATTAGGCCCGTAAACATTCCTTCTTTCCTTAACCTTAAACTTCCCTTTTCCGTTTCTTATCTTAGCAAGGTGTTAAGTGAAAATCAAGGATTGTGTTATCATCAGCCAATGAGAGCGTTCGAGGACTTAGGGTTCCATAGCTACTTGAAAAACGGAGGGAAATAGACGGATTTCTTTTATCCGTAGATACAGGATGTTGATTATTTTCAAGGAAACCTTAAGAAAAGGATTCCTTAACGGACGTTTATAAATAGGGAACCTAGTCTTCCTAGTAGTCGTCTTAAATTAAAATTGATTAATAAATGACTTCCTTAAGACTGAAGACATCGATGACCCTTTTGAGCTAAGTCTATATGGTCCCAAAAAAGTACCTGGAGCTCGCTGGGAACTTCCTTAAAAGCAGCTTGATTTGATAAGTAAATTTTTAAGTATTGAGGTAGAAAAAATGAAAGTCCTCGCCCAACCAGGCCACACGGAACGGGCGTGAACACCCCATTTCCCCTTACTAAAAAAAATTCTGGAGTTTGGTGAATATCAGACCAATGATATGGCTGTAGCACAGACAGATCTCGGCCATTTTTTGCGAAAGAAAAAGTCCTTGAAATTTTTAAGATGACTACAAAAGGAAGATTATTTGGTGAAAATCGGATTCTTTGAGGAACTTATAACTGTGATGACCTTATTGCCTATTTATAAATTACCATATTTTATGAAATTAATTAATATTTTTGTTCAATTATCTATTTGTTATTACAGTTAACACTGTCAATAGCTAAGCCTCTTTAAATAGTTGATTTGAAAAGCTTTATATTCTTTTAGGTTTTTTTATTCCAAAAATATCAAATTACGAGACGTTTTCTCGAGTCGCAAGAAAATAAACATGCTTATTGTGCAAATAAAAAAATTGTCAATCGATTTGTTTTTATTTAAACAAGAAAAACTTAAGGTATAAAAAATACGATTTTATAAAAGAGAAAAACTTCGGAGTGTTTGGAAGTTTAAGATAAAAAGCGATCTTTTTGCCTCTTTTTCCGGCCCTTCCATCCTTGGTATTTTCCTCGAGGTGTGTCGGCGATAAGAAAAAGTTGGGGTTGCAAGTTTTTTTATGATTCATCAGTTGGGTTTTAATTCAGTAGTCAATTTTCGGTGAAATAGAGGACGTTTTTGGCAATTTTTTAATTTAGAATCCTGGAAATACGGTTGACGTGGGGTCGACGTTCTTGTGAAAATGTTTTGTTCCTCAACTTCCGTCAACTTTTTGTTTTTATTTTATTATTTTAGTGTGAGAACTCACACGTAGGAGCCAAAAATCTCATGATTTCTTTATTTTTCTATACTTAGCTTCTGCAACTTTAAAAGTTATATTTCAAGGTAGAACTCGATTCATACCAGGATGTGAGTGGATTAAGCTTAGTGGTATTTGGTGTTTTTCTGGTGGCAGCTGACACCGCTGAAATATAGGGATGAACTAGAAGAAAAAATTTTTCAGTTCTTAAAACAGTGAAGTGCACAAATCAGGGCCTTGTTGATCTCGAAAAGGCCGGCGGATTATTTATCGTGAAAAGTCCAGATTCTAATCCGACCGGAAAAGTGAAACACTGCGAATTATTTCGGTTAAATTAATGGGCGCTTTTTTAATTTGATTTACGACGCTTCGTATTTTCTCCCCCAAATTAAAAAAAGGGGTTCTCTTTTTTTAAAAATGCCAAAAATATTAAAAATTTACGAGCCATCAGTTTCTATCCGTCTAAAATTAAACTTTCATACGTGGGGCGCGGGCGTAGGTGAATCGTGAAACGAGGGTGCTCGAAGAATTCAATCCCTCGAGGGTGACTTAAAGTCCCTGTTCGACATTTCGGTCAGTTTACCCCCTGAGAATTTTTCTCAAAAAATAAAGCCTTGTCATCACAACATCGGAGATTCCCTGTAAAATCATAAAATTTCCATTCTAGATGCCATTTTTGTACTTATCTTTCTCCTCACTTTGATAATTTTTTTTTTCTATACAAAGAAAAAGTATTGTCAACTTTTACAATAGGTGGAGTGGAGACTGTGATGACAAGGAAGGAAATGAAGAAGGGAGTTTCTGATAAGGGAAAACATCAATAGATCTTTATAGAACTCCTATATCTCCACGTTTGCCGAATATATTAGCCATTCTGCCCACGTTTCAATAAAAGTGTATGATTTTCCTTCAAACTTCACTAAAACTGTTAATATATTCTAGAGTAGAAAATTTCTCAGTGGGCTTTCCTAGAGATTACGCAAAAGACAATTGTTTTTTTGTGTTAGATACGTGTATTTGCGCCAGAGATAGGCGAAAGAATAACGCGATAACAGAAAAATTTATTGATATTATAAATTTTATAGCCATAAATTCTAGCTTATTGCAGAATCGAAAAAAATCGATGAAGTAACGAGTGATGTAATGGATTCTTTTTCATATAAAATCTGTGCTTATAAAAGGGCCACTTATAACGCAGATACATGTGAGATAAATGAGATAAAACATCCCTTTTATTGAATTAAAACACCCTCTTTGAGACATGCGATAAGGGGAAAAAAGAGGATGCTCAACAGGTCGCGAACAAAAGGTTCCCGCATTTTTTCGTGAAGAATCTAAGTGATGAAAGCGGATTAAAACGTTGTGGCGCATCGTGGAGAGAGAAAAAAAAAACTTCCGGAGTTCAAATTCGCGAAAGAGATTCAATTTAAAAATAATTATTTAATATGTTTGAAGCGAAAAAAGAGATGTTTTAGTATGTAAGCAGGCGTAATGTGAGGAAGGGAGTGGTATTGCGGTTGGATGCTTTGAAGGCGGCTCTTTGTACAGGAAGCCATGTGTTTTCGGAGTTATTGTTGGGGGCGTTTCGGCTTTTTAGTCCCGAAAGGGCTCCTCACAAACCTCGACTTTTTTCCATCATCTTTTTTAATAAAAAACTATCTTTCTCCCAGCGTTTGTTGAGAAACTATCCGTAGACGTCTTCGGTTTTATTTTCCGAATATTAGATGATAAACTTGCTAAGAAACGGCTGACGTTTAAATGCCGAGGGAGTAAGTTTTCTCTATAAACTTGGATGTCAGAATATCGATTAAGTATATCTTTTATATATTGCTTTTCATATTTCATTCCTGCATGTATCGAAAAACGATCGGGCAAATATGACATTTGAGTACGTTTAGTGGGTACGACAAAAAGTTGTTGGGGTGGGACGTTTTGATATCTCTGACCCGTCGAGAACTGGTGAGGCTATTGTTGAAACTAGATTCTGCACTGTATTTGACAGGAGGGGTTCTGATTCCGGTCTCGAGATAGTCGGCTTAGATATCAACGTTTTCGACCCGCTTTTCTCCATTTCCTCGTCTTTCACTAATCGCCGATACGTCTGGGAGGAAGGTGTGCCCCGAAAAGGTGGAGTCAGGATCAATGACTTATTGATGGCTTTAATTGTCTTATTAATCGATTGGTAATCCGGCTCGTGTTTGTTCACAGAAGATGTCCGAGTTTGAAAATATGAGTTTTGAAGAAAGACTCTCGAATACCGTATTGATGAAAAGGAGAAAGCCTAAAGAAAATACTAAACGAGCGAATAAAAACAGGCCGAGGGAAGTCTCTTCGAAAATAAAGCCGAAGACGCAAGCCCCTCCTCCCAAGAAGGAAACTCGATGCCGGGATCCGAGATTCGACAGCCTCTGCGGCGACTTCAACGAAAAATCTTTCAAGGAATCCTACTCGTTTTTGGACGAGATCAAGGAAAAAGAAGCCGTCAAACTTAGACGAAGTTTAAGAACAGAAACCGACCCTGAGAGAAAAGAACGAATCAAACAGCTACTTAAAAAGCAAGCGGATCGCTCTTTGGAGAAAAAGAGACTCGAAAATCTAAAGAAGAAAAACGTCGAACATGTACGCAAAGTCAAAGAATCCATTCAGCAAGGGAAGAAGGCCAGATTCAGAAACAAAGCCGAAAAACAACTCTCCGAACTCGTCGAAAAATACGAAGAACTCAAATCGAAAGGAAAAGTCGAAAAATACTTAGCAAAAAAATCCAAAAAACTAACCATCAAAGAGAAAAGAGAAAATCATGGATTTTAATATCTAGCTTTTAATTTTCAAGTTAACAATAAAATCTACCAATCACATCTGCTTATTTTCCTATTCATTCCACAGACTTCGAACCAAACAGCGTGCAATATCAAATGTTCTGCATTGAACTCTTTGAAGTTATATTTTAGAAACATAAAGTGTTTTTTAATAACTGAAGAGGGAGAAAGACCAAAAAAACCCTTTCCTGCTTAAAAATAAAGTACGGATGCTCCCTTTCGTTTTATAAATAAACACCCGCTAAAACCACACAATCCTCAGTTCACAATTCGATTAACGGAATGTCCAAACAATATTTTTCGTCCCAGAACCTGAGCTTAAATTGAGCGCAATCTCCGGTCCGCCTTAAATTGGGTAATTGGTTACCCCCCTCCGCTTTGTGCGGAAAGGGGGAATATGATATCATTTCCTCATAAGGAATTTTCTTTAATGTTTTTTATGAAATTAAATTTATCTTGTTTATTGTTTCAAAAGCTGTTTGTATTTTTAAAAAATTGTTGTGGCTGGTCAAGGATTGTTGAACTGAATTCGCACTCTGTGATTGATCCAAGGTTTTTTTCATTCTAAATAAACAAGGCTACTGATTCTTTTTTTAAAGGGTGATCTGGAAAGGTAGGACGTGTTTGAGGTCGAAGTAGGTGCCGTTATTCCTTCGGTCTGTTAGATACCGTATTTTCTCCATGACGTCTTTTATTGATTCGCATACGCCTTTCGAAAAAGACTTTTTTTACGTCTTATTTTAGAAACTTGCAATGGCCCCCTGAGGGAGTTAAAAATGCTGCATTTTGAGAAGCATAAAAAAAGGATCTATGCTAAAACTTTTTTTAAAACTCTTTAGGAAGAGTAAAGAAACAGTTTCGAAAGGGGGAAGAGTTCGACCTCGCATTTTAATTCGATAAAAGATATTTCGCGGGCGAGAAAATCCGTTTCGAGTCTCCGCCGGCGCACAGTGGGGAAAAATGGCCAAAAAACGGAAAAAATCTGTATCTCGAGAGCGGATTGTCCTATCGACCTGGGACTAGTCTCATTCGATTCAGGGTAAAAAATACATTGGATACACATATTAAAACCAATTTTAATTGTTTTTATATATTTGAAGGTAAAATAATGACCCTGCGGTAGCAGGGACTAAAAGGTAGATTTCTTTTCATGATTAAAATTAAAATGTATAAACACAAAATATATTATGTTATGAAAATGATGATATAAGAAAAATTGCGCCACTGAGCCCCTAGAAAAACATCTGATAATTTTATTAATAAAATATTTAATAATTTCCCGGTATAAATTCAAATTTTTTTTAAAGTTTAGCTAGTTCAATATTTTGCGCCTGGCTCGTCCAAACCTGCTTTAATTAATTTTTACACGCCCTCGCAGAGGTCTTAAAGTTTTTTTTTGCAAAAGGACTAGGATTTCAATAGAAAATGCCAATTTTGTCTTTTAAGCCCTAAGTAAAGTAGGTGAATCGCTGGTCCGATTTCAGCCATTAACGAACTCGTCCGAGCTACTGAGATAAAAGCTCTAAATACCGGATATCGTCACCCTCACATTAAAATTGCTCCAGTTATCGTGCTAATATATATATATATATATAAACTTTTCAACTGAGGATGGTTTTGGGGTCCAGGAGGTATGAAACGAAAACGTATAGAAAATTTTTGAATCTGCGACTACTTGGTACATTACAATAGGTAGATTTTTGAAGAAAAGAAATCTACCTAAAATAATAATGTATAGGTAATATTAATAATATAAATATAAATAATATAAATATTAAATACCAAAAATAAACATAAAAATTGTTATATTTATTATAATTATCGGCAAAAAAAATTTAACTGAATGAGAATATAGAATCATGAAGGGGCTCATTTTCGGCTAGCACAAGCTAGCGAGTAGCGTATTAATGAACCAATAGTCTTGATAACAAAACAGGATTAATTTAAATGATTTGTTTACTAAAATTAACACATATTAATAAATAAATAATCAAATATTAATAAATTAACACATATATTAATAAATTAATTTAGTTAATATAATTTATTATTAATAAATTAATACTTGTGTTTAACGCTATGTTAATACATGCTGTATTTATCGCGTCTCGACATAAAAAAATTCATAACTCACCAATTCGGTTGAGCTCGGGTACAAATTTTTATAGAACCTTTATTAGAGTATCTAGATTCAGGAAAAAATAGTCTCAGACCGTAGGAAGGCGTAGCTCGTTTTTTTTTTATCAGAATATCTGACGAAAAATTTTTTTTGTGTGCGAGTTCAATTGACCTTGATTTAGAATCTATTATTGTATACGCTAACGTAAATACTACTAATAAATATGAGAAACATATTTTATAAGTGAACCGAGATGAAGAAATTCATCAAATTAATTTTTTCCAGCATTTCCCCACTGTGCGGCGGAGGAACTCGGTTAGCATTCGAGGGATTTTAAGTGAAAAGACTCGACGGGGGTCGGACTAGGAAAGAAAATCCCAGAACCGAATTAAATTGCTTTCCTTCCCGCCTTCCGCGCTTTTCTTCCCACCCACTGTTTTTCACAACTGACGTTTTCCTCATTTGCCGACCATTTTTTTCTTCTTTCTTTCACTCTCTAGACGGCTATAATTGTCAGAGACAATAGAAGAGAATTGCAATTTTTACTATGATGACTTTTCTTTCTTCAGGATTTTTTATTTATCTCCCTGAAATTTACACAATGAAGGCACATACGAGTTGCACATAGTGGGCAATATTTTTTTTTCTAATTTTCTGAGAGCACTTGTCTCTATCAATTGTAGATCGGGGCTTGAAGGACCTATTGAGACTTAAACCGTTTTTAAGTGGCTTGAACAATTGACGATAAAAGTTGTGAAAAACCTATTAAATTTAATAGCTCTCAATCATTAGTAGGAACAATTTTTCAACGCTTTGACGGCCACACTGTGGCATTCCTGACGAGTGGAAGTCCTTCCGTAAAGGGTGGAAAACAAAGTGGACAGACGAGACCGCTCCTAGTTGACCCAAGAGCAATAGCCTTCAGTCCTTCAAAGAATTAAAAAGAAGAAAACGACTTTTTTTTTAAACCTCAATCATTAAATACCGTGAGTTTTCGAAGCGGAAATAACAGCATATCTGGGACTAATCAAATAATAGCTTTTCTTGTTATGTCAAACTAACACAGAAGTTTATTATTAAAAAATTCCATTCTATTTTATTCTATAACAGCTCAAGAATCTGCAATGTCCGTTTTCCTATGCAAGTGGCTAAATTATTCATAACTATATTATGAAATGAGCTGTACAATTTATGCTTAGTACAACCAAATTCAAGCTATCGGAATATTTTAAGACCAGGACAAATGGCGTAAGCAGCCTGTTTTTATATCATCTATGACATACCAGTCATGAAGAAACATGCACCCCTCTTTACAAGAATTTCTTACTCCGAATAATGGACTCATCAATATTCAGTTTAGAAGTCCGAAAAAGCACGTTGAAGATTGACAGCCATGATACGAAAGCGCCTTGGAATATGAGGCAATTATTGTAAATTTTTGATTGACACCTGTCGGATCCTTTGAAGCATAGCAAACAAAAGTTTAAAAAATGAGATTCTACAAAAAGGGATCTATTTTTGTTTTTGCTAAAGTTGTGTTTTTGTGTGTTTTAGGAGTAAGTGAAAATGGAGTGGAATAAACGACCAAAAAATCTACGGCGGTGAAAAAAGAAGTGATAATGGTTTCGATATGTGCGTCCGACTAAGGTAATTGAAGAAAGCAATGAATTCATGTGAATTAGAATCATTTTAATTTCATTCGTCCCTTGATTGTGATTAATGATTCAAAAAGTAGAAAGTTTTCGGTGTTGAGACTCTTGTGTCAACTCCATCAATTAAGTCGTTAGTTAAAACGAAAGGGGGGAAACCCCTTGTTACTTGAAGTTATAATGCGTCTTGTGTCATAGATGTCTTTTTAAATTACAGTGACTGAGTGGCGTCGTCGAAACCGCACGATGGTCGATTGTGAGGGAGTCTCGCTCGGTTCGAGCTGCGCCAAACTTCCACATTCGCATTCGGCCGAAATATCAAAAACTCCACCACCTGGAGGACCGAAAAACGCCGGTAAAATGCTCGCTCTTCGAGTAGTCATGCTTGACGACAACATAACCCTTTTTCAAGTTCAGGTATTTTTAGTAAAAAAAAAATTTCAAAGTTACAGTTTTAAATTTTAGGCTAAAGCTCTTGGAAAAGTCCTTTTTGAACAAGTCTGCAAACAGTTAAATTTACTGGAAGCTGATTATTTTGGTCTCGAATATCAAGATCATAGCGGAGCTAGAGTAAGCATATAATAAAATTTTTGTTTTCAATTTAAAATTTGTGTTAGTATTGGTTGGATTTGGAAAAACAACTGAGCCGACAAGTTGGTTTGACTCTGGTCGAACCCCTTCTACATTTCTGCGTCAAATTCTACACACCGGATCCTGCTCAGCTTGAAGAAGAATACACACGGTATCTTTTCTGCTTGCAAATCAAACGTGACCTCGCTCAAGGGCATATACAATGCAACGACAACACCGCGGCCTTAATGGCGTCGTACATCGTCCAAGCAGAATGCGGCGACTACAACGCAGACGACTATCCAGACGCGAGCTATCTTTCGACATACAAATTCGTTCAGCACCAAGACAGAGAGCTCGAAAAAAAAATTATGGAAAACCATAAAAAGCACATGTAAGAAAAGTTGTATCTATTTTCATGTCTTCAATTTAATTTCAGAGGTCAATCTCCTGCAGAAGCCGACCTAAACCTTTTAGAGACTGCTCGACGATGCGAACTTTACGGGATGAAAATGCATCCTGTCAAAGTACGTTTTACCCTTCATAAAGTTACTTTTTTTAACTTTATTTTTCAGGATCACGAGGGTGTTCCTCTTAATTTAGCCGTAGCCCACATGGGAATTGTAGTCTTCCAAAATTATACAAAAATTTACACATTTTCATGGGCAAAAGTTAGAAAAATATCATTCAAAAGAAAAAAGTTTCTTATAAAACTTCATCCTGATGGATACGTAAGTTGATTGTTGTTTTAAAAATTTATAAATTTATAAATATTTAGGGTTATTACAAGGATACTGTTGAGTTTTTCTTCGAGAGTAGAAACGAATGTAAAAATCTATGGAAAAAATGTGTAGAAAATCACGGTTTTTTTCGTTGCAATGCGGTTAAAAGGACACCTCGTCAGCGTACGCGAGTTTTAAGCCGCGGAAGCTCTTTTAGGTAAGATTTATTTTTGAGGTTTTCTTATTTTTAAAATTTTTATCTACAGATACAGTGGAAAAACTCAAAAACAGATGGTTGAGTTTGTCCGTGAGAACTACGTCAAAAGGCAAAACTTCCAAAGGTAAGTTTTCCCCCCTTTTTTCATATTTTTTAAATAATTTAAAAACATTTTTAACTAAAAAAATTCATTCCTTATCCTTATCATTTATTGTACATACACTTATCCATCCTATTATTTTTCTCTACTCTACTTTTTTGAGTGCTTTGGCTTTTCTGCTGATTTTAGTTTCTTCTTTTTATTATTTAAATGAGAATACCTTCTTTTTATTTTTTTAAAATCCGTGTATTTTAGAGCTCTTGTGTTTGCATTTGCGCTACAATGTAGTTTGTCTCATTGCCATTATTTTCATTTTTATTTATGTAGCCGTTTAGAAGTTGTGTTTTTAGTAATTTTTTTTCTTCATTTGTGTTCGATGTATTTAAAAAAATTTTAGGACTTAAAAAAATAATTAAAAATAGTATGAGAGAAGTAGTTGGCATAAAAGTCAATTTTACACTCCCTCATTTCCCAACTTAACAAAAATATTAAATTTTCCTTATCCTACTTCTCTCAAAATCCATAGAGTGCCAAACATTAAAATTTTTTATGACAAATAAAAAGAGTTTATCCACGACCGAACAGAGTAAAACGTCAATTTTTTTCAGGAACTGCACTTTGTCTAGGTATGTACATTCTAATAAATCTGTGTTGTGTTGTAGACAAATTTTTTTTTTTACATTTTAATTTTTATTTAAAAGCTTCTTAGTAAGGGGGCAATAAAATTTACTAAGTTTAAAAGCATGTAAAAAGATAAAAACAAAAACAAAAAATATATTTAAGGTAAATTTAGAAAGATGGAAAAAAAAGCGCTTTTTTAAAGTTTAGTTTGGCATTTTTTTTAAGTTAAAATTATTTTTAAAAAATTTTAAAAATGAACAATTAAAAAAATAATAAGCATGTGTTTGACACCCTATTTTTTAAAACCCTTAATTTATGATTTTTCCCCCCTTCTATACTCCTTTCCTTTGTTGACAAATCGTCTTAGGCATGTTTGTGTCTCTGCACTTTTATATGAAGAAAAAAAAAATCATTCATTCATCGGGTTCGCACGGCATCGAGATTTGTCAATCCCCTACTTCCATTTTTTATTTTTTATTTTTTTTAGTTATTGTAAAAGATTCAACACTTTCTATTACAGGTCTCAATCATTCAGACAATCTAGTTCAGTACATTCGTCTGTTGCGACAAATGTCGGAGGCAGCATATCTGCTCATCCTTTAATCCCTCTTGGAGACAACAGTATAGGTATGTTGGACATACCTATATATGCATGGTCTGAAGAAAAAGAAGAAAAAACGAAAAAGCATGCTGCACGTTTCTTTAATTTATTTATTCTGTTTATTTTGATTTTGACTTCCATAAAAGAATGTCCTCATTTCATATTTCCGTAGTTTAGATCCCTTTTCTTACACTTCTCCTTCGTTTCCTATCCATTTCTAGTTTAAAATCAGGTTAAAAGCTAAATTTTTATGTTTATTTTTAATTTTATTTTGTTTATGGATTAAGGTTTTTTTTTTCTGCTTCAGTCATCAAATGTCGAACACCTTATTGACGTTATACTAACTTTATACTTTTCTATTTTTTTAACCAGACTTTTTAAAAGGAAGGTAAACATTTTAAAAACAAAATATTCTCACGAAATAAAAGCTTAACCACAGAATGCAGCTTTTGATTTCGGAGGGGCCACAGGGTGCATAACAGCAGTCAATTCAAGCATGTTTTTTGGCAGATTTTCATGTTTAGGGTGACAAGGTGGTTTTTAGGATGAAATTAGGGTCAGAGCACTGTACAGAATACACAGAAGGGTACCTCAGGATTTGTATTTGTTTTTCCCCACCGTTGTAAAGTTTTAAGTGATCCAGCACATCACCCTATACACTTTTGTTAGGTTTTTGGGGTCCTGCATTGTTGATGTATACCATGCACTTAGATAATACTAAATGTTGTTATTCGCGGGAGGAATTTTAAGGATAAAAGGTGTTGACGATGACGGGATGTACGTTTAGCAGCCAATGTTATTTTGGGATGTTTTTCTTTGTTATGTTTCAGTGTCGGTGTCGTGCGGATCGATGGTCCATGTGGGGGAGGATTCTCCGAGCCTGACTTATCGTGCGGATCCGACGATTCACAGACATTCCAACCACAGTCGGCTCCTCCCCCAGCCCCCTCGTCAGGAGCAGCAGGGCGTTCAGGTTTCTACCACCACGGCGGCTATCACCAGTTTCATCCCCAGCACGAGCACAGGTCTCCGTTCTTATAACACGACTTCATCCCAAACGGACATTGTAGATTTAGTTGAGTCGTCGTCCACTCAGACCCCGCAGTTGCCCGAGAACCAATATATGTGGCATAGGTCCGCGTCGGCCAAAGAGCTGCGTAAACCGTGCCAGCAGTCTTCCACCGACGACTCCTATATGGAGCCGATTGTCCCACCCAAATCCCGTAATTTCGCCATTGCCGGATCTAAAACTCCTTCTTTCGATAAAGACGCGGAAACTAGGGTTTATTCGAGTAGCTATCCGGGTACAACAAGTTCCCTTTCGACAGAAAGCCCTGATGAATTAGAACCCGGTGGGTCGGTCCTCGTTATTGACACTGGTAGCTCCAGAGATGACATAAGTCACGATTCATACGAACTATTAGAACGAGACGGTCGGAATTATTCTCGGAGTTGTTCTGTCGGTTCATCCGGTCCAGATGATAGGTTTTCCGGACCAGAAAACCAAGATGATGAACTATTCGTTATGGATGATTACAGAGATTTTGATGATGTAGACAAGCGTTTAGGATATGTTGAACCTCGATATAGAAATGTCGGTTTCAACGAGTTCAACGAACTCTGTAAAAGAGGTTTCGCATCCAAAAGAAGCACTAAACCGTCGAATTCGACGAATTTGATGCAAATGTGTTCCTGGCGCTGTCATTGGCCATGAAGTTCCCGAAGACCGTTATCCAGTTGAACGAACCAAAAGCGAGCCTTACGTTTCCGACTTTTGGCGAGTCGCTCGCGAGCATCGAAAATAATCCATCAAAAAAGCTTCGATTATACTCCCACAGAAAGCATAGATTCAGAAGCAAGCAAGAGTACCGCTGATATTCCTTACACACTCCACAAACGACAGCAGATTAACGGCACATGTTTTGAATGTCGTTCGCCTGTCTCGCCTAAACCTGAAGACCGACCGTTTGAACGTAAACCATCATTTAGAGGGGACAGGTTTGCCAAAACGAAACATGATTCTGACCTCAATTCTCAGGACTCTGGTCTTTCCCTCAGTGTGGGGCAGAAAGTTCGGATGATCTACGAGAAAAGAAATCTGAGAATACTTTGTCTGTTAAAAGAGATTTATTAAAAGTAAGCTCTGAGGATGGTCCCAGGCATAAAAGCCTTTTATCAAAGATGAAAGCAGTAGTGCAGATTCTGGTTTAAGAAGAGTTTTTAGCTTTGAAAGACCACCTCCTGTTGAAGTCATCAAAATACCATCTCAGGATGGAGAAGGCATCGTCATTTGTAGCTCCGATACTAAAAACTTCTCATTAGACACATCAGACCCAGATGTAATCATAGTAGAATATCATACAAAACGTAAGCGCGCTTTTCAAAAAAGAAGCTCATCCGGAGGCTCAGACAAAACACGAAGTTCTGGCTCCAGCCTTGACCTCGCAGAAAAAACCAAAAAAGAGAAACACAAAGAATGGAAAAGCGATGTCAAAAGTGCCAGCTGTGAAGATAAAACGGATTTCAAACGCGAACGTTTCAGCAAAGAAGTTAAAACAAGCATCGAAGGAAAAGTCGTCCGTGAAAGCCTCGAAGAAAAAGAGCTGAAAAAACAAAGGAGTGAGGAACTCTACAGGCAAAAGACTGAAGAATTTCGCAAGCAAAAGAGCGAAGAGTTGACTCGTCAGAAAAGCGAAGAGATGCAGAAGAAAATATTAAGAAGACAAGAAGTCATTGAACAACTACGACAAAAGCATGAAGATTTAAACAAAATTGAAGTCATAAAAGCATCTAAAGAAGAAAAGAAGAAAACCAGAAATCTTCAAAAGCCAATGGTTCAGAAGCAAGATCATGTCTACCGTGAACTCTCACCACAGCCCACACACAAAATTATCGAAGTTCCAGTCGAAATAAATGCTACAGAAAAACAGCTTGGCTACTGCACATGCGACCACAAAAGTTCAACCGATAAAATGGAGGATATACACGAAGAAAAAGATAGCGTTTTTGAAAGTGTTTTTGAAGATGATATTTCAAAGTCGAATACACCATCATTGCGAGAAATTGGAGAAGAAAATGTGTTTAGTGAACCTGAATTGGTACCTGAAGAATCGAAAATTTCAAACGAAAAAATAGCTATCATCGAGCCTGAAACTAACAACGAAAAAGAAAAATCCCCCATCAAGTCACCTCACAAATCCCCTGCCAAGTCTCCTCAGAAATCTCCAGTTAAGTCCCTCAGAAATCTCCGGTCAAATCGCCTCATAAATCTCCCGTTAAATCTCCTCAAAAGTCTCCAAAGAAGTCACCTCAAAAAGAAACAGAAGAAAAACCGTCGGTGTTGGATATTAAAAAATCACCAGATGTAGAAGAAACGGCGAAACAGGTGTATCTCCTGAGATGGTATGGAAGAAATTTGGCGATTTGCCGCAGAATAAAAGAGAGAGATCACCTGTTCTTTTTGCACGTTTAGGTTTTTCAGAAGGGTCGGTTTTCCCGCCTACGAAAGCTCAGTCCCCTGCAAGTTCTAGACGAGCGAAATCTCTTGATGCTCCAGTCGTATCACTTCACCGTCTTCCCCCAGTCACATCTTTCTCCAGCAAAGATGACACAGTTGACAACGAAGAAGATATCGAATTAGAAGAGAAAACAATTCGAAAACCAATCTCTCATAACGTAATCGAAGAAGAAGATTCAGCCAATCTTTCTCCGTTAATTCAAGATTCTAACCGCTACATGACAACGATTGAACCAATGGCTCAAGCTTTACCTGAAATTATCTCAATTTTACCTGACCAAGAAAACATCTTGGAAACTTTAGAACCTTCCCAGCTTCAATCCTACAATATTGAATTACCTCCAGACACTCAAATCTTTTCCGATGAACAACGACTTCCAGATATCGCCCTTTTAGCCACAGAAAGAATAAAATCTCCTCAATTAAGTGATGAACAAAAAGTCCCAGATTTTCCATCTTATCAAGATTCCGATGAACCGAGTGAAATTCAAGATGAAGAATATCCAAACTATCCAGTCAGAACTCAGGATATTAGAGAAGACTTCTCTGATCTTTTAGAAGAGTTTCCAGAACCTGAACCTGAAGACAGCGATGAAATATTTGAAGGTCAAGCGCAGCCTGAAAGGAGACCCAGTACAAGACAAGAGCGTCTTGATTCATTTAAAAATACTAAAAGTTATTCTGTGGATATTTGGACTTCGGAAGAAACTGAGCAACCTGGGATTCCGACAGTTGATATCGAAGATGTCGACTGGCAACAAGATGATGATGCTTTTGCTCCTGATCCTGTGGAAGCCATGATGGAGCAGGTTTCTCCAAAACAAAAAGAGTTTCCTGGCGAACTTTACAGTGTCGAGGACACAGAGTATGACTTCCAGGACATGCTAGAATATAATGAACAGTTTCCAATTCAGGTTGATGAAAACGATATTCCAGTCAACCCAAGTGATATCCCGATCGATCTTATTCCAGAACTGCCAACTATTGATGTAAATGAGACAATAGATGATGACTACATAGAAGAAAATGCTGATATCATCCCATTATCGTCTCTTTGTGAAAGAATGTTGAGCCTCCACCAGACTTGAGGGTTATCCCTCCAAAAAGAAGTTTTGATGAAGATATTTCTAGTTCTTCTAGCTTAAAACCAGATAAGGCAGCTCTGAAGCCATTTTCGTTGGAAAGTTCAGGTTCCTCAAGTTTAGAAGAAGGCATGTTTCCACCTGATGACTCATCTCATTTCGCAGACGAAGAAGAAGGGAGTAGCAATTCTGCCAAAGATGAGTATCAAGGTTTTGGCTACTCTGTTGCCGGAGCTGAATTGGTCATTGGTGGATATACAGGTGGCGTTTTTGGACTTTCAAGGACTCTTTCTAGAATATCGGAAAGAAGTACGACTTCTGAACAAGAGAGATCTGATTTTGATGATGATCTTTCTACGAAACCTTCTTCAAGGTCGCTTTCTTTAGAAGATGAATCATTAATGTCTTCTGATCGTCAACCTTCGCTTTCTTCAGATCCTTCAATACCCGAAGTGGAAGAACAACCTTTGCCTCCTTTACCACCAGAACCATTAGGCTTTAAAATTCCACCTCCTTTGATACAACATGATGATGAATGGCCTTCACCTCCCAATTCTAGTTTTGACACTCCCATCATCAGTAATGTTGAAACCTTTTACATGGGGCCCGAAGAACCAACAAAAGTAGTCATCCCGAAAGATTATGAAGACTATTCTTCTGATTCTGAATATGAAAGTAAAACATTACAAGATGACGATGGTCCAGATTCATCAACCAAAGAAAGCACTGTCAAGCTAGCACTAAAACCCAAAAAGCCTGGAAATTCAAGTGATACATCTTTAGGAATCTCAGATTTTTCAAGCAGCACGAGTACAGTTAAGCATCAATATTTTACTGTTAAATCTGATGATAGCTCATTAGCTGATTTTGGTTCTTTGTCAACGGAAATGTTGGCCTCATCGAGAAAAAATTCGGATGATTCTATGTGTATTAGACGTAGAAGTTATCATGCTATACAAAAAAGGTCTTTTGATGAATATGACTCGCCTTATAGTGAGTCGGATGAGAGTTGTCCTAAGCAGACGAAAAGGTACGCGAATTTACCGAGTCCGACGGCGTCATGCGGTAAAAAGAAGACGAAAAATCAAGAAAGAAGGAACGTTTGCTCAAAATCGATCGCTCGTGCGAAATGCTATTCGTATTATTCGTTGGCCCGTAGTCCGCCGAGCGATGGCTCCTCTTCCTCCTTAGAAATGGGCGAGCCCCTTCCACTCCGAATACGATACCGCGTGTTTCGAAACGTCGGCGACACGTTCCGCCGTCGAAACGTCGCCACCGTATCGCGGAACCTGACCCACACGACGGCCCATCCATCTCGGTCTCGAGCCCTTCCGTCGCATGCGTCAAACGCCCCGTTCGCGATCGCTCCCAAATGTCAAAACAGTCTTCTGTCTAGGCTTCCCAGGTCTCACTTTCATCTCCCTTTTAATTCAGTACTGAAAAAAACCTCTTTTCTTTATCGAGACCTCTTCAGTATTAAGATGCTCAAAATATTTATTTAATATAAACCCCATCTAAAATCGTTTATTTTTTAAAAATTTAAATTTTTTAAAATTTTGTTGTAAATAATTTTAAATCAAAATATTTTAAAAAAAGGTTCATTTAGAGCCATTTAATAAAATATTCACTAAATAACAGTTTTTAAATCCCTTATAATATTTAAAAATAAATCATTAATGTGCCTCCAGTTGTATTAAATAATGCAATAACTACTATACAGGTTATTAAGGTTCATTACCTCTGAATACACTTAATAAAATCATTAAGACACTTCCTCAATAACATAAAAAATTAATTATAATCAGCCTTTTTCACATTAAACATTTTATTCTTCAAAGTATAAGATCCTTTCTAGCCAAGGCCCGGGAGTTAAAGAATTTTAGCGTTTAGCCATGAAAAATTCGGTTTTTTGGTCATCAAAATTTGATTTGATCCTTTTTAAGGGCTTTTGGTCTTTAAGTCAAGGAACCCCATCTTTTCTGTCAATTTCTAGGGGTTTAAACACCTTTTTTGGTGTTTTTATGGTAGCCAAGGAACATAATTTTAGGCTTTTTTCCTTGTTTAGCGTCCATTTAAGACCTAGAAACATGAATTAAGACCAATAAAGACCCTTTTTCATTGCTACTGTTTGAAATCTCTTCCCAGGGTTTCACTGGGCTACCACACAGACACCTAAGTAACCTGTATCTAAAACAAAAACGGCTCTACGTTCTTTTTAAAAAAACAAAAATATTTTTATAATTTGCTCAATTAGTTTTTAATTTTTTTTTTTTTAAATTGTTCGTTTTCTCCCATCCGCGGTGGTCTGATGGACATTTTATTTAAAGACTTATCGTAAACGTTTACAGGTGTACAGTATTATTAGTGAAAAAGGCGAGAGAACTTTTAATTTATTTTTCGTTACGTGTTCATGTTTTAGCCAAAACCCCAAAAAAAGTCATTTTACTCCGTTAGTTAATTTTTATCGCTCAATAGTATAGTTATTTATTTGATGTTGAGCAATATATTATAAATTGTATAACTATCTTTATCTATTCAATAGTTAGAAAAAATTTTTTGAGAAAAAAAAAATTGTTTAAAATTTAATCAAATTTTATATTGTAGCTATTTCCTTTTTAAGAAAAAAAATATTAATGTTATATCAAATCCGTGTTAATTTTCATAATTTTTTTTTTTGTTATTCCATGTTTTTTGAAAAAAATGACTGAGTATTGACAAGTTCCTTCATTAGCATGTAAGGGGCTTCTTTTTCTTTGCATGGGGAACTGTGCCAATTTTATTAACCCAGGGTACCAAAATGTCAATGCTTGGTGGAAGTTTTCTTAAAAAACAAATTTTAAACCAAAAGAGTATTATCGTAATTGTCTTTCATTGCCTAAATAAATTGTTTCGTTGTTTATTATAATTATTTGTAAAGAAAAAATGAAAATAATATAAAAAAAAGTATAAAAATTTCTTTTATGAGGGCCATAAAAACCTTTTTTTTCCTAGAAAGAAAAAATTGTTTACTCTTTGCAAAATTTACGAATTTTCAAAGGGTAGCTTTTTTTATTTTTTAGAAAAAATAAGGAGATTTTTTTAATGCTTTCTATATGGATTTTTCGTGAGTACAAAATGCTAGTTCCTCGCATGTTTAGGTCGATAGCATGTAGATTGTTAGACACTGAATAATACTGTTCTGTTTTTTTCATGCATTCATTGGAAAAAATGATGTAAGAAATAGAATTAAGTTTTCTTTTATATATTTTATTTAAACTAACTTACATTTTTTTTTTTTTTGCAGTTGTTTTGGAAAAGTCATCTTCTCCGGAGCCTGAAGACAATAAGAATAATAACAATAACGATCATGTTTTTACGTCAACTCCGAAGATGAATGGTGCCCCCAATGGCCATTATAGGTAGATTTTTTGATTTTTAATAATTTTTAATTTAATTTTTTTAGTGATTTGACATCTCCTGAATTGAGCCCAATGAAGGCGAATTCTAGGTCGAAAGAAGGACTTGATACTTTTGATGGAGAAATGAAGAAAAAAGTTAGTTATGATAATCTTTGAAAATTTAATTTTAATTTTTAGCGCTATTCTCTTGATAAAGCTCATTTTATTGGGAAAGAAATCCTTATGACTGAAAGGACTTACAGGAAGGACTTAGAAGTCATGAACCTCGTTAGTATTTTTATTTTTTGTGCTTTATTTATTAACTTTGTACAGTTTTTACGTGATGAGTTTTCTCAACTTGAAGAAAGTACATCAATCACCCATTTGCTCAACATAATCGACCCTTTGCACGACGCCCATTGCCACCTTTTAAAGGAAGTCGAGCTCAATCTTTCATCTCCAGAAAGATCTGCAAACCACCACAAAGTGACCGATATCATCCTCAAAACGCTCGAATATCTTCCGGTGAGACAATTTTTTAAAATATACATAAAACACCTTTTTTTAGCTCTACGAAGAATATTCATGAACATCAAAAAGTCCTGATTGAAATAAGCCAGGAATTGTCCAATGAAAGTTTGAACAAGCCTACACAGATTTTGAGAAGAAGAAAATGTGCTATCTTCCTTTAACTCTTTTATCCTTAAGCCCATCCAAAGGATTTTGCATTACTGGCATTTGATAGATCGTCTTGTCAAATATTTTGGTCCAGAACATCCTGATTATGCGACTGCGACATGGCCAGAAATAAATATTCAATATTAGCGAATGAAGCGAACAGAGTTCTTAACGAATCGGTAGTCTTTTTAGATTCTGAAAACGTTTTTACTTTTTTCTTTTCTAGGAAAACTTTGTCCAGCTTATTGAATTAGGAAGGGATGTGACCGGCTTTGAAGGGTATTGACCGAGGGGGACAGAAAATTTATAAGACACGGGCGACTCGGGAAGTTCTCCCAAAGACGAGGCACACAACAAAGAATGTTTGTTTTGGTAAGAATTAATTTTTAAAACTTTTTTTGTATAAAAACCATTTTTTTAGCTTTCAGACATGCTTATTTATAGTAAGAGGTATGGCCAAATTTTCCGTGTGCTCGGACAAATGTCACTGAGCGCTCTAAGGATTGAAGACAGGGTCGACAACCCGACTCCCAACTCATTCATTATCTTTTCGGGTGAAAAACCGTTGACCGTTTCTGCAGAAAGTGAAGAAGAAAAGGACAAATGGCTTGAAGATCTATCTTTGGCGATTGATGTCGCTAAAAACTCTAATGATCCTTCATCTCCAATTTTCACCTTGAAATGTTCAAGTAATTATCACCTTGACAAAAGTCGTTTTTTTATTATTTTTTATTGTTTTTAGATTCTTCTGATGATTTAAATGAAAAACAAGAAGATGATAAAAACGGCGTGACCCCACAAAGAAGCAACACGACCATTCACGTCTGCTGGCACAGATACACCAGTATAAGCCTCAACGATCTTGTCAGAGCAGCTCAAGTAAGCCTCAAATAATCCCTTAAAAATGTTTTTAATTTGTACAGAATCAACTCAGCGGTTATTTATTGAGAAAATTTAAAAACAGCAATGGATGGCAAAAACTATGGGTTGTTTTTACCAACTTCTGTCTATTCTTTTATAAAACATTCCAGGTATGAAAGTTAAGAAAAAATTTAAAAAAGATATTAATTTAAAAAATTTTTAGGATGACGCACCTTTGGCTAGTTTGCCTCTGCTCGGTTACTGTGTGACGACCCCGTCAGAAAAAGACCAAATACAAAAAGATTTCGTTTTTAAACTTCAGTTTAAAAACCACGTATATTTTTTCAGAGCTGAAAGCGAATACACCTTCTCAAGGTGGATGGAAGTTATCGGAAGTGCGACTCAACATTCCGGGAGGATAAGACTTTTCAGTCGTCAAGAAAGCGGCTTAGAAAACAAAATAAACTCTTACCAGAGGCTCTAAATTTTATTATTTTTGTATATAAGGAAATGTATATAATCAGTTTTATCAATATTTTTTATTTTATTAACTTTTGGATATTCGGTTTAGCTTTAATGGAGGAGTCAATTATCGTAGATCGCAAAAAAATTTTAAAAACCAAAGAACAATTTTTTAACCTTTATTTTTTTGAATCTCCAAAACGATAGTTCTTGCCATTTTTATATTTCTGATTTTTTTAAACAAAAACTGGAGTGGTTATTGTTAAATGTTATTTTAATTTAAAGAAACGATATTAATGGTTATAGTCGTAAATTACTAATTTAGAATAATTTTATGTTTATTTAAAAATTTAAATTAAAACATAAAATCTCCCTTTTGTCAATTTTCTTTCTAGTTTAATCTTTGTTTTTTGTTAATTGTTGTCCTGTACTCAAAATATTCAAAAAATATATATTATTGTTTTTCTGTATTTCGTTGGTTTTTCTTAGTCATCAAAAAAAAAATCATGAAAATTTAGGGAAAATTAATTTTTTCCATCAAAAGAAGCAAGAAAAACGGCCAAAAAGGCATTTTCAAAAAAAAATCCTGAAAAACAGCAAAAATTTGTTGCCAAAAGAGGGGGGGGGGGGGTCTACGATAACGCCAATAATTTTGGAAAAGGGTATTTTCCTTCTGCAGAAATCAAGAAAAACTACCAAAAATTTGGTGTAAAGGAAGCATCTGGATAAAAAAAATCATGAAAATTTAGAGAAAAATTAATTTTTCCATCAAAAGAAGCAAGAAAAACGGCCAAAAAGGCATTTTCCAAAAAAAAAAAAAATCTGAAAAACAGCAAAATTTGTTGCCAAAAGAGAGGGGGGGGGGGTCTACGATAACGCCAATAATTTTGGAAAAGGGTATTTTCCTTCTGCAGAAATCAAGAAAAACAACCAAAAATTTGGTGTAAAGAAGCATCTGGAAATTGTTCCAGGAAAACGTCGAAAAGGGTATTTCCCAGCCAAAATTGGTTGAAACTAAATTAAGTTGCACAAGAACGACAATAAATAAGGAAAAGAGTATTTTTCCACAAAAAAAAAAAAAATCACGAATGGGCTCTGAAGAGCGTTTTTCGTTAGAAAGTGGCACTAAAACGCCAATAAATTCATTGAAAAAGAGGTTCTTCGGTCCAAAAGTAAATAATGAAGAAAACTAACGAAAATTGGCATAAAAGTATCTACCCACTGCAGGGAACTCTAGAAAGGGTCTTTCATGGGCGTGGGAGGGATTAGAAAACTTTATAGTCAAAACCGCTAAAAACTATGACTCCTTTGACGATTCGAATGTAAATTGAGACTGTGAAATCCGCAGTTAAAAAACACCTTCCATACGGTTCGGAAGAAGGCAAAAATACGACCTTGGCGTTCCCATAATCTTCCCGTTAGTGGGAAAAACATTGAACATTACCTACTCCTTTAACAGAAAGGTCGCTGACAGATATGGCGATTGTAGTCATCTCAACGTTTACGGGTTTGATGGGAAAACCTTCCCGGTGTAAATAGACACCGTAATTATCATCGAATCACTTTTTTTTCCTCTTTCAAAATTCATTGTCCATTTTTTTCCAGAAATAGTTCCCAACGGATTCTTCAATTGGACCGATTTCCTAGGGCACTTTTGACGTAATAGTGTTCGCACGCCAATTTTTTTTTCTTTCTTTTCGAACAGAAGGATCGTTATAGTCACCGGTGATAGAGGAAAAAGTCGAATCGAACTTATTTAATAGATTGCACAACGGTTTACTTAAAACCATTAGACTTCCTTGAGTTAACGTTGAGAGCGATAAAAACGTGGGATTTTCTTATGCATAAGCAAAAGTTAATTTCAAAAAACCGCATTCTTTCATTTGTATACAAGATAATTATATGTTTTGTCTTGTTTTGTCGTTTTTAAAAAAAAGTTAATCGGGAAAGTGGCAGACTTTGGTGACTGAAAATTTGGTAAAAAAGATTTTTTTTGAACTTCTAAAAATTCTATGATTTTGACTCGAAAATTGTAGGAACTTCGTAAAATCTAGAGGAAAATTTCGGGCGGTAGTAAATTCGGCCAATCCTATACCTGTATCAATCTGACCCTTGACGAGTTGGTAAATTCGGCCAAACTTTGGTTTTACGCTTGCAAGTAAATTCGGCCAATTAATGCTTGAGGCGAGTTTGTTAAAAAAATATACCAATAAAAACAAATACAAAATAAAAACCTTTTTTTTACAAATTTGTTAAGTTTACATGTTTTAGGTAGATTTTTTTAATTAATTAATTTTTTTTTACTTTGTCACAGAATACGAATATGTACATACAACTTACGCTTCTTATTAAATTAATTGCGGAGCAATTTATTTAATACCTTTATTAATTAACCGAATAATTTATTTTGAAATGTCTTTCATAATAATTTTTGTATTTAATTTTCGTTAATTACAATTAACATTCAAAATCGATAAAGTTAATATACTAGTATATTTACACAATGGCCAAATTTTCATATTAACTATTTCCACAAGTTGGCCGACTTTACCAAAACACTCGTTCCACAAGTTGGCCGAATTTACAAAAACACTCGTTCCACAAGTTGGCCGAATTTACAAAAACACTCGTTCCACAAGTTGGCCGAATTTACAAAACACTCGTTCCCCAAGTTGGCCGAATTTACAAAAACACTCGTTCCACAAGTTGGCCGACTTTACCAAAACACTCGTTCCACAAGTTGGCCGAATTTACAAAAACACTCGTTCCACAAGTTGGCCGAATTTACAAAAACACTCGTTCCACAAGTTGGCCGAATTTACAAAAACACTCGTTCCACAAGTTGGCCGAATTTACAAAAACTCGTTCCACAAGTTGGCCGAATTTACAAAAACATCGTTCCACAAGTTGGCCGACTTTATAAAACCTCGTTCCACTAGTTGGCCGAATTTACATGTCTGTATCATACTGTATCATACTGTAAAAATGGAGTTTTTCTGTCGTTTTTCTGTGAAAACGGCATAAACGACTCCTGTCCGCCCTCCTCCACGATTGACGCCCATAGAAAATTCGCTAAAAATAGTTAGTTACATGGGAGTACCGAGAAAATCAGAAAATCCGTCCTATCCCCAAAACATCTCAGCCGACAGGGCTTCCGTCGTTTATAAAGTTGCAGATTCCCAAGTTATAGTCTGTCACGAACAAGCTTTTTTCTCCTTCAAATACCTACCTAATTAGTCGGCAAATTTTTCTCCCTTCTTTTTTCGTTTTTTTTTTTTTTCCCTTCAAGAGTCGTAAGCGTGCCGCCAAAGGTGTAATAAGGTCGTTATTTTCTTCCGTGTTTGGTAGGTGTGTTTTCAAGCCTTCGGTAAGCACCTCTCGGGTCTTTAACGATCCTCCCGGGTAACGAGAGTCGAAATTTATAAAAAGAATCTCCGTTCAAATTGCGAGTTATTAGGAGTCGTATTTAACCACCATTCGGTATAACGTGTTTTATGTCGGGAACAGTCAACGTTAAACATAAATATTTGCACGCACGGATTTACAGCGTCCTGTTTATCATAATGTTTCGTGTAGTAAAGGTTTTAATTTAAATAATAGTGAACGGTAAACTCTAATGTAAAGGTTACTTATTAAATGAGATTCAACTTTTTAAAAACATTCGATTTTCTAAAACCTATGAAACGACCAAAACCCATGTATGAAGGGTGTTTACCGACCAAAAAACTGAGGAAAACTCCTTAAAATCAACTTAAAAGGGTACTTTACCCGATGGTTCCCAAAACGAGATAATTATACCCGATGGTTCCCGGGCTGAAAATTGCAATATACCCGATGGTTCCCGGCTGAAAATTGGCATATACCCGATGGGTCCCGGATATATTATAACAGTGTGTTCTTAAACAAATTTTGTGGTTGGGTTTGAAATGTTGGAAAAGATTCCTATTTTCCAAGTCGCCATTTTGGTTTGTTGAAAATCTATTTCTTATGTTCATTTCATTTTAACTTCCTTAAAGAAGTTATTGTGATACCCTCGACGTCGGGTTTTTGGGGAATGGTCTTCCAGACTCCGGAGGGTCAAATCATTGATCTTCCCCTCTATTATACCTCCCCCTCCGTTTTACTTCCCCTCTGTTATACTTCCCCCTCCTATATTTTTACTTCTCTTTAAGGAAGTTTTCGTTGGAAGCTCTTCAAACTAGTACTTTTTGCCGAAGCGGCTGACTGTTTCTTATGCCATTTTGAGACTAATAATATTTAAGAAAATCTGTTCCTAGTTACATCGCTGTTTGTTCTTTTAAAGGAACTTAGTATTAAAATAAAGCTCTATATTCCTTCATTGATACCTGCGTTACAAAATAAACACGGGAACCATCGGGTATGTCGCTTTACTAGTAGCGGGAGCCATCGGGTATATTTGATTTGACCTACTTTGTCTCCGGGAACCATGGGGTATCCAACCCTTAAAAGGGTTCTTATAGGCCAAAACAGCTAGAAAAACGCCATGAAAACCGTCTGAGAAGGTTGGAACAAAAGAAAGTGATGAAATATTTAAAAACAATTGAGTTTCTGGTTCCAAAAAACTGAGGAAATCTTATATTCTCGAAAAAAAGGTACTTCGCCTATTGGCCTATTGGCTAAGCGTAATTCTATATACCAGCGACCGATTTCAGCCAACTTTCTGTCCCATTTATACAAGTATTCGATTTCTATTTTAGAATCAATCAATTGCAACAACCAAAACTAAAAAAAATTTCCTTCTGAAAAACTGAGCCACTGAAGACGCTTGAAAAACCAATGGGATCCCTCCTGAGGAAAGCGATGAAATACTGGAAACTTGGGATTTCTGGGCCGCTAACTTGGTTTCGTTATTCTAGGGATGGGATTAGTGCTTATTTTCCTAAGAACCTTAAATATTTTGACTTTGTTTTGTAGGTAGAGTATAAAAGGATCTAAAGGAGGCCATTTGCTAATTTTTTTTCTACGAGATCATCTTCACGGTTTCAATTACATCGGCGTTCTTTTGTCAAAAACGCGCTTCGTCATCAATTTAACCTTGGTCCAGTCCCGTATGCCAAATGAACCGATTTTCGTCCTCATCACTAATCAGGTTACCGTAATCCCTAACAAAAAAAGAGCTTTACGGGTAATATACAGTTTTCCATCACACTATCCGTTATATTGAAATAACGTCTTTATTTTACGGAGAGTTCTCGTAATTAAAATATGAAAACACATACACGTAAATTACGATTCTCGATTCAAAATTCCAATTTTATGATTAACGGTGATTTTTATTGATATTATCTAGGTTGTCGGAAGCGGAACTGCCAATCACTTTTCGCCTCTATTTGTAGATATTTCACCTACTTTTTGTTATTGAAAATTCAAATGTAATAGCAACCAAAAGTTTTTAGTTTAGACTCTAAACTCTACTTTTTTATACCTACTCCATATTAAATAAAAAAGAAGAAAGAGGGGGGATGAAGGTGGGTGAAAATGCGGTGAAGTGTTCTGGAAAAGTTTAAGGAAAGTGTTGGAACTCTAGCCAGCAAAAGACAGTTTAATATCGAACTTTTAAAAAAAATGCAGAACTTTTGATAATACGTAGGTGATTTATCTCAAAATACAAGAAAAAGTACTAGTCTGGAGCTGGCCCCGACGGGAACTTCCTTAAAGAGAAGTATCTATATAGGAGGGGGAAGTATATGGGAGAAGTATAACGGAGTGGGAAGTATGTGGGAGGGGAAGTATAACGGAGGGGGAAGTATAACGGAGTAGGAAGTATAATATGGGAGGGGAAGTATAACGGAGGGGGAAGTATAACGAACGGGGAAGTATAACGGAGGGGAAAGTATAGGAAGGGGAAAGTATAACAGAGGGGGAAGTATAATGGAGGGGAAGTATAAGGGAACGAAAGTATAAAGGAAGGGGATGTAGTAGGGAGGGAAAGTATAAAGGAGAATTTTCCAAGTTAGTTTTTCGAAAAATTTTTCGGGCTTTTTTTTTTTTCGAAAAATCGAAAAATTTCTAGGTTCTTTTTTTCGAAAAATTTTCTAAGTTTTTTTTTTTCGAAAAATTTTCTAAGTTCTTTTTTTGAAAATGTTTTAAGTTTTTTTTGTCCGAAAAAAAAAAAAAATTTTTTTTTTTTCAAAAAATTTTCAAAGTTTTTTTCGAAAAATTTTCCGGGTTTTCCTTTTTTTTTTTCGAAAAATTTTTTAAGTTCTTTTTTTCGAAAAATTTTTTAAGTTCTTTTTTTCGAAAATTTTTTAAGTTTTTTTGTAAAAAAAAAAAATTTTTTTCGAAAATTTTCCGGGTTTTTCTTCTTTTTCTTTTTTTCTTTTTTTTTTTTTTTTTTGAAAAATTTTTAAGTTCTTTTTTCGAAAAATTTTCTTAGTGTCGAGGTAGAAATAATGGGCTCTTTGGCCTAGGGATGTGCCTCTCGTAAAGGGTAGAAGTTCGAAATTTCTCCCTACTAATAAAATAGTAATTAAAAAGTGGCAATTTTTTTGCACCAAAAATTCTTAAAAAATATAAGGAGTAATTGGTGAAAATTTGGTGAAAATCGGATTAACGGTTCGGCCGCAGCGAATTTTTAAAATTTTAAACAGACATATCTCCGCCATTTTTTCGAAATTCAAAAATCCCCTCGTTACATTCTTCTTCACCGGCTAAAGAAATTTTGGTGAAAATTTGGTGAAAATCGGATGAAAACTGTGGCCGTAAAGTGTTCCGGAAAAAAATGCTACGGACGGCCGGACGGCACCACAGACAAAGTTGAGATCGGTAAAGATCAATATTCGATTTGACCCTCCGGGGTCTGGAAGACCCTTCCCCAAAAACCCGACGTCGAGGGTATCGCAATAACTTCTTTAAGGAAGTTAAAAATGGTTGATAAACAGAAAAAGTTGGGGGAGGATCATCTTTTTCAAATACTTTGATGGGTAATGTTTCTTATCAAAACTAGTACTCAACTACTCAAGAGTAGCAAAATGTGTTGGTAGAAAAGCTGTGTAATTTAAGTAAACTCACATTTTGAAGAGCGTATGGCCGAAATTCTGAATGCAGAACCGAATCAAACTAGGGTTGGGGGAGGGGATAAAAACGACCTTTTGAAGAAACCAAAGCCTTCTCAATTTTGATTTTGCTCCATAAAATACAAAAAATATCCAATTTTACGTATACACATTAAAAAATAAATAAATAAAAATACTCTTACTACTTCAAGGTCATTAAAGAAATTATTGTTTTGTTTTTTGCACTAAAATGTTATCGCAAGGGGGAATAAAAGGCGGGAAAATCACAAAACACTTGCGCGAACAAATTCAAGAGCTCCGTTTGGGGATTTCTTTTCTTCGAAATCCACCTATTTTTTTTTTTTTTTTCAAAAGGTGAGATTTTTTAAATTAATTATAAATAATAAGAATAATTGCTAGTCAAATGTCGCATGAAAAAATGAAATTAATTTTATAGAATTATCAAATGTTTTATGAATTACATATGACGAAGATACCCTTTTAGACTCTCCTTCCCTTATCTTCTTAATCCCTTTTTTAAAAAAAAAAAAAAAAACTATGTGATCATAATCTTTCGGAGAATTAATTATTTTGGTTGTGAGAATGCTGGGGTAGTGAAAATTTCTCAGAATTTCAACTTTTAAAGATAAATTATTGAGACATCGGCCGCCCCATTCAGTTTTTAGGCACAGTTTATTCCGGGCGTCAATTTTCATCTTATTTTCCCCAGATTTCTACAGAATCTTCTGTCGTAAAATGCCGACATCTTTTTCATCCTTATCGTGCTATCATTACTTCCTTCTAGATGGGAAAAAAAAATATTGATTGCAAATCTGGCGGCTGTTCACGTGTTTAACTTCTAGGAATTAACGTTTTATGTCTTCAAGTCCCTGGAAAGAACTCGAGGAAATGCCTCTGCGTCTCATCCGCTTGCGTACAGCGTTCATGATTTACAAAAATGCCAACGTCGGTTTTATACATTTTGAAAAATTCTTTCTAAAATGTTTGCTATAAGATTTTTAATTCGGGAGGTACAAATCCCTGATATCAGGGATCAAAAAAAGGTTTTCATTTTAGGCGTTTTTCATCCCCCCCCCCCCCCCAAGAAACACCCATTTTCTCGAGTCTTCATCTCCAGTAATACCAAAATTTGTGATTTTTCAGAGACTTTTAACCTATCTTCATAGAAATCTTTTTTGGCCATTTAGTTTATGTTTCCCCAAAAGAAACGGGAGCTTTTCATGTCCTCCTCTTCAAAGATATCGTTTCACCAGATTCTCTGGCGTTTCTTTAGGTTTTCTGCCTAGAAACACCTTTTTGGGCGTTTATTCCATGCTCCCTCCCACCAGAAACCGTTCTACTGGATTTTCGCTATTTATATTCGGTATTTCTGGCAAGAAACACCTTTTTTGGGCGTTTATTTTATACTCCCTCCCACAAGAAACCGTTCTACTGGATTTTCGCTATTTATCTTCGGTATTTCTGCCAAAAAACACCTTTTTTTGGGCGTTTATTTTATGCTCCCTCCCACAAGAAACCGTTCTACTGGATTTTCGCTATTTATCTTCGGTATTTCTGCTAAAAAACACCCTTTTTGGGCTTTTTTAGAAAATGGTTTTTCCGCCAAGAAACCTGCATTTTGAACAGTTTTTTTTTGAGATTTTTGTGGTGGACTGCCTTTTTTGTGTGGAGAAACACTCTTTACGCCTATTTTGGTCTTTTCCCTAGAGACCATCTCAAAAACATGATTTTTTGGGCTTTTCCTAGAGACCATCTCAAAAACATGATTTTTTGGGCTTTTCCCTCGGTTTTCTTGCTTATAACTTCAAAATTTCATCTTTTTGGAAAGGTTTTCTATTTAACGACAATAGCGTGTCGTATAAAAACCTTTAATAGGCTGGGAAAGGAGATTATCAAACAAAAAGAAAAGTATTTAAAAGCAAATAATTACTTTAGTTATTAAATATCAAGGGCTAGTTCTCGTCTAAACGCGAGATAACTCCCAGTCCCGTTCGTCATTCTCTCCCACATCAAAATGACAATGGGCATCCCCTCCGTCGGTTCTCACCTTTAAATTTTTATAATTGTTTCTTAAAATGAGAATTTCGAGACAAAAAAGCACAGGAAACGAGCGTTCCGAGTGTTTTTAAAAGAAGAAGTATCGAGTTATTCATGAGAAAAGTCACAATGAAAACAATTTCTTTGTTTTATGTTAAATTGTTATAAAAATATTCGATTGTCCTCGCTGAACGGGAAAAAGGAAAGGGGTTTAAAGAGGCAGAACTAGACTGACCGAAATGTCAAGGCGGTTGAAAACTTTCGATTGCGGTTTTGCAAAATCGCAAATGGACTGCAAAAAGAGGGTGGCTGAAATGAGATTTCATATTTTAAACTTTTTTTATTTTCTGTTTTCACTTTCTGGTTTTATGAGCATTCTGGACGCATGGATGAACGCTTGAAAATTAATGACTAGAGAAACTGCTCGTACTTAGCCAACTTTACCAGATTTTCTTGCGTTTTCTTCAGTCTTTATGCCGAGGAACATCTTTTTTGGGCGTTTTTCATCCCCCCCCCCCCCCCAAGAAACGCCTTTTCAAAATTTTCTGGTGTCGCCTTCGATCTTTCTGCCAAGAGAGGAGTATTTTAGGCATTTTTCATGTTTTTCTCCGAAGAAACCGTTTTACCGAATTTTCTGGCGTTCTCTTCGTCCTGGCTACTGAGGAACATCATTTTTGGGCGTTTTTCATGTTTTTTAAACTTCCTTTAAAGAAGTTATTGTGATACCCTCCACGTCGGGTTTTTGGGGAAGGGTCTTCCAGACCACGGAGGGTCAAATCGAATATTGATCATTACTGATATCAACTTTGTCTGTGATGCCGGCCGGCCGTAGCATTTTTTCCGAAACACTTATTTTTTTCTTGGGTCTTTCTGCCCTTTTTTCTAGCGTTTTCTTCTGTTTTTCCTCCAAGAAACATCAAAATTGAGTGTTTTTCAGTACTCTTTCTTCGGCTAAGTTAAACGTTTTACGCCGTTTACTCCGATAGTCGCTTCTGTTATCGTTTTCGGACCCCCTTTTTTTTAAAACGATGATAACAGAGTATCCGGAGTCGCGAGAAGGTGGGGACACCGCAGGTGATAGGCGGGGAGAGGGCTTCGTCGGGAGAAAGAGCGAGAGGAAAAAAAAAAGGTGGACCCTCCAGTTCTAGCATGCCTACCTCCTGTGTCGGTTGTCTTCTCTGACGTGCCATCCTCCAACATGCGGCACATCAAACATTTTTGGATATTCCTATCTCTTCTGGCTTTCACGCACGCAAAAGGTAACCACCAAAATTTTTCAATGCCTTGCAAAAAAATTAAAGCCCCATTTTAATATCCAATCAAATTTATTCAGGTATAATAAAACCCTACTTGTTTACCCTTAAAATTTGAATTTTAAATTTTTTTTAGAATCCATAATTTTTTTTAAGTCTCAAGCATACGTACTCCCCGTGTAAACCAGGGTTAAAATTTGCAAAATTATGCAAAATCTCTTTAAATTTTTTATTTTGGTAGGTATTTTAAGTTTAAGGATCAAGGATAAAAATTTAAATAACGTTCCCTGAAGTGAAGGCTCATTTTCTACTGTCAAAACTCGATTTTTTCCTCAAGTTTACCCAATTTTATCATCATTAAAATATGAAAAATAACTAGAGCGAAGTCCGGACTTAACAGCTGCTATCGATTTAGCAAGAGCCTTGCGTAAGATCCTTTCACATTATGGTATTGTTTTGAAATATTTTGCATCCTACAAAAATTTTTATCGATTCTGGCGAAGATGCTTCCATCCAATTAAAATCTGTTTTACTATTTACCTTGAAAAGGCCGCATTCAAAGGGGAAAAAAGTTTTTTTTATGGCTTTTTTAAAAAATAATTTCTTCAAGATGGGTAAACCAGTTCCTCGGCTTTAAAAAAACGTTTTATTTGTATTAATACACATCATTAGTCCAGATTTCACTTGTTCGTTGGATTCCCATATCTTTGCAATTACATGGGGGCTTTTTTCTATGTATAAGAAAGAAAAATGATGTTTTAGCTTTTAAGGAGATAATGTCATAATTGAATATTTTGTCTTATGAAATTTCTAGTTCCCTGATGGTCAGATGTGAAGATGCCGCAAAAGGTTGATTCATTAGTTCTTCTTAATCCGGAAAATCAGTTAGAACGGTTTTGCTGAAGGAAAAAGGATAACTTCCAAAAAGTACTGGTTTGAAGATTAACAATATACGAGTAGGAGGGGGAAGTATAACGGAGGGGACGTCCAACGAAGGGGGAAGTATATGGGAGGGGAAGTACAACAGAGAGGGAAGTATAATTCAGGGGAAGTATAAAGGAGGGGAAGTATAACGGAGGGGGAAGTTTTTTTTTTAATTTTCCGAGGTTTTTTTTCGAAAAATTTTTTAAGCGTCAAGGTAGAAATAATGGGCTCTTTGGCCTAGAGATGTGCCTCTCGTAATGGGTAGAAGTATGAAATTTCTCCCTACTAAAAAAAATAATAATTAAAAAGTGGCAATTTTTTTACACCAAAATTCTTAAAAAATATTAGGAGTAATTGGTGAAAATTTGGTGAAAATCAGACCAACGGTTCGGCCGCAGCGAATTTTTAAAATTTAAAAGATATCTCCGCCATTTTTTCGAAATTCAAAAATCGCCCTCGTTACATTTTCTTCACCGGCTAAAGAAATTTGTGTGAAAATTTGGTGAAAACTGTGGCCGTAAAGTGTTCCGGAAAAAAATGCTACGGCCGGACGGCACCACAGACAAAGTTGAGATCGGTAATGATCAATATTCGATCCGGGGTCTGGAAGACCCTTCCCCAAAAACCCGACGTGGAGGGTATCACAATAACTTCTTTAAGGAAGTTAATACCGTGAAAAGGGCGATTCTTGGCACACCGTAAACAACAGCTGAAAGGGTGTGTCTCAGTTGAATTTTAGCCACCAACACTGGTGTCAGCGGTGTGAATTCGAAATAATTCTTGGCCGAAATTTTCGGGACCCGGAGATCAGTTAAAAAGGTTGTTTCTTGGGCCGAAGAAAATGTCCAAAATCCAGCAAAAATTGGGCAGAAGAATGTCGAAAAATGGCGATTCCAGGCTTAACAACAAGGGAATTTTAGTCACCATTCTTCAGGGTCCAAATCTTTTCTTCAGCCGTTTCTTTCTTAATTTATTCGGTTCAGGGTTTTCTGAAACCGTACTAAAAAATGACATACACATGTCCTTGGTCGTTAATCTTCATTCCTCCTCTTTCTTCGTAATTACTAAGATCTCCGCGGGACGGTCTACTTATTGTCGAAACGAGCTGTGCTGTTTAACCCTAATGATATCCCGAATACATTGTATTACACGCCCTATAAAACTAGATAATCATTTATAGAAACGTTCTAAATAACATTATAAGAGCCCCTTTTATCGCCATTAGTGTCAGATTTATAGTTCATTAAAAGGACACTTTTCAACTTTCTTGTGGCTTCAAGTTTTTTTTTATGAAAATTTTGACCTTACACGAACTTCTTTTGACCTTTTTTAGGTCTCGAGATGAAGACGAGTCTAATTAATTATTAATATGAATCCTACGTTTTAAATTATAGTCATTTAATGCTTCATTATGGAAGTTCACGGTACTATATGACTAATAAACATTTTTCTTCACAATTTATTACACTTGAGATTTTTCTTGTATTCGTGACGCAAGAGGCGGTCAATTTGGATGTGTAAAAACAAAGGCGATAATAGTCGCCTTTCGAAGACCGTGCCGGACAAGTCCCGATTTTCTTGTCTCGGCCTCACGTTACTTTCGATTTTTTTTTTTCGTCTTCTTCTTAATTCCATAGTAATTTTCAGGGTTGGTTTTCTCAGAAGATGCGTGCGTGAAACGATAGCGATTTTTATCCCTTTCCGTGTTTTAAACTGTATTGATGAGAGCCTTATCTTCCACGACTTTTTAATAAATAGACAGTAGTTAAATTAAATTTGCCCTCCACGATACTTCAAACTCTCTCGCGAACCCACGGCTTGTCAGACCCTGTTTAAACTTGTTTTCACATGTCATAAGGCGATATTTTGATATGTTTAAATGATTGTGTGCATGGGAGACTTCTTTCTACCTCCTCATCCCTGATGTTTAGGGTCTCCTGCTGGTTTTAACTTCCTTAAAGAAGTTATTGTGATACCCTCCACGTAGGGTAAATTCGAATATGGATCTACACCGATCTCAACTTTGTCTGTGGTGCCGTCCGGCCGTAGCTTTTTTTCCGGAACACTTTACGGCCACAGTTTTAAACCGATTTTCACCAAATTTTCACACAAATTTCTTTAGCCGGTGAAGAAGAATGTAATGAGGGCGATTTTTGAATTTCGAAAAAATGGCCAAGATATGTCTGTTTGAAATTTTGAAAAATTCGCTGTGGCCGAACCGTTTATCCGATTTTCACCAAATTTTCACCAATTACTCCTTATATTTTTTAAGAATTTTTGGTGTAAAAAAATTGTCACTCTTTAAATTATAATTTTTTTAGTTGGGAGAAATTTCATACTTCTACCCATTACGAGAGGCACAGCCTTAGGCCAAAGAGCCCATTTTTCTACCTTGACATAAAAATTTTCGAAAAAAGAACTTAAAAAATTTTTCGAAAAAAAAAAATCAAAATTTCCCCCTTCCTTATTCTTCCCCTATTATACTTCCCCTCCTTTATACTTTCCATCCCTTCGTTATACTTTAATTCCCTTATACTTCCCCCTCCGTTATACTTCTCCTACCATATACTTCCCCTCCGTTTTACGTCCCCTCCATTATACTTCCCCTCCTATATACTTCCCCTCCTATATTGTTACTTCTCTGTAAGGAAGTTTTCGTTGGAAGCTCTTCAAACAAGTACTTTAACGAGAAACACTCGTTTAAAGTATGTTCGGGCATTAAGGGTCTTTTTTTCCGGGTTTTGGATAGCTTTCTCTATTTCCACAGTTTAAAAACATCCGTTTTATCGGGTTTTTGAGCGTTTAACACCCTTTTTAGCGAATTTTGAGTCTAGAAGTATTGATTCCGGACATTTCTATGCAGTATTTTGCTCAGGAAGAACCTCTTCAGGTGAACTATCCGTTGTCTCAAATTTTTCTGTGAACTGCACGGAGATTTTTCCGATCATGCTGGATGGTAGGGAAGAACGACCGTTCCCCCAATCGCCGACTTCTCATCTCCCAGCTTTCTATCACTTCTACGTTCTTATTTTGTGTTAAAATCACTTATGTACGGAATTAAAATCTCCACGGATTTCTTATTTTATAGCGCCTTTTCTTTTTCCAATTTCTGTCCAACGGCTGTCAATGTAGTTCTAAAAACGTATTTTACAGCCGATAATTTTTTATTTAAACCCGTGTCACGTGACAGGACATAAAAGCGGGATTCCTAAGATTCGTTCGGGACGTACGTTTACGAGATGAAAAATGACGCGAGAAGAAATTGTGCGTTTCGCCGGGGAAGCCTGAACCGAAGGGGAAGTACGGTCTCTGAAGCATGTCTAATATCCCACCCAGATTACTGCCACATTGTTTTTCTGCCCCTTAATATTAAAAACGTGATTTTCAAAATTCTAAGGAGATAAAAAGTGGGTTTTGCTGTTACACAACCAACTACAAATATGGTCAGAGAAAGTCGTCTCAAGTCTCCTGGAAACCTTATTAATTTTTTAGCAGCAATTTTCAATTTTAAACTTTTCGAAAATGCGGTTGTTTAGCGGCTATTACGAGGGTCGTTGCTTCCGTAAATAAGACAATAAAGCTCGAAACTCCATTAGTTTGGTTAACTCTGTGTATTTTTCTTCCACGTTTTTTTCTTCTTTCTTCTAACTTCTGGAAGAATGTCACCATCGGTAAACATGGGAGACAATGACCCAGGTTGGACAATTTTCCAACTGTTTTATTTAATTGTGACCATTAATCGATTCCAGGGATCCGGTAAGGAATTCGAAACTCGCTTCTGTGGTCTTTTTGTTTCGAATTATGCGTCATCTATCATCATTCATCAATACAAAAAAAATCTTCAGACAGCTACTGGTCTTGGAATTTTTCTATCTTAACTTTTATCATCCTCATTTTAAGGTTATTTTAACTTCTTTAGAGAAGAGCATTACTCGTTTTGGGAGAAGGTATTCCAGACAGAAGAACCATGAAGTTTCTGTGGAGCAAGCCGTCCAGTGTTTTCAAAAAGATTTGGGGCCAGCTGGATGCAATAGTTTTGACTACGATCGGACCACTTTTCTTTCCAGTTAGGGATTCTCGACGGTTAAAAATGTTCGCGCGATAGCCGTTTGATATACCAACACCAAACGGGGCACTTCCATTAGAGGACCATCTGTGGAGCCAGCCGTCCATTGTTTTCTGAAAGATTTGGGCCAGCTGCAATAGTTTTGATTTGTTATTGATGTTTTCCTCCTTCCATCTTCCGATAAAATCCTTTATGTCGTTTTCCACACTAGTCAAAGAATCCCATTTTTAAACGGATTTTTTAGTTATATGGGGATCAAAAAGCAGAAATCCTTCTACTTCTAGCGTTTTTCTTTAGTATTTTGCACAGCGTTTTCCAATTTTTTCCCCACGATAATTTTACTTAAAAAGGTCAGTCAATATTTTCGATTATCTACGGTCGTTGTGTGATGAACCTCGTTCATTTTTTTGCCGCTCCTCTCTTTACGTCAATTGATTGTAACGGAGCGTTGTCTTTGATAATAGACATCCCGATTCCCGATTCTTCCTTTTTTTTATAAAAATTTTTTAAAGTGTCAAGTCGACTGAAGAAACCGTTTCGTCCAGCGGGAAATCGAAGTGTCAGAAATCCGGGGTTGCGGTCAATATCAGTTTTTCTGAATGATATAACAAGCGAGTCCGTTATCCATCAATAGGGCGGAATCTATGATAAGTTTACGCAACCGCAAATGCAATTGAAATTTTTTTTTCCACACTGCATTTTTTTGTGAATTAAAATTAAAATCGCATTAGGACTACGACCACTCCTTTTCTTTCCCGTTAGGGAGTCTCGACGGTTAAAAAGTGTTCGCGCGATAGCCGTTTGATATACCAACACCAAACGGGGTACTTCCATACAAGGTTAACCACTTTTTGTGTATTTTACCCTTCAAATAAAATGATAACCCTAGAGGAGCTCCGATTTTATTCAGGACTTTGATCCGACTTCCCACATTCAGAAAAACTTAATATGACGAGATTGGAAAGAACGAGGTTGGCGTGGGTAGACAAGTGTGGAGGATGAAGGACTTAAAACGTTGAAAAAAAGGGCGTCTACGTGGGTAGTGGAACACCAACGCTCGAAATCCAAAACGTCATCCGAGATTCAAAGAAACGCTTCCTAAATATTTTTTTGCGTAGAAAGTCGCGGGGTCTTCCTGCAATCTAAAGACACCATCAGAAGAAGTAGGTGGCCGACCGTTACCTCCGCTGTCAATACTACAACGTGGGACAAATCGCACCTCGTTATTTACTAAACGAAGCCTCTCCCAGCAAAATAATGACTCCCTGAAAACAAAAGCTCAATTTAAACTTCAGCCGGAAATGAATACGTTCGGAATTTCGCATGATGTGAATGCTTAAAAAAAATAAAAGAGACGAAAATATTTTGCGTGGGGTAAACGAAGTGAATCGGCATTATGGATGAGACGAGCGTCTACGTGAGTCGAATTAAACGAATGATGTTTAAAGATTTATCAACTTGTGTCCTTTGTGTTAGGATTTTTGTAGAATTAAGACATAAAAGGGCTTTTTAGATTATGTATTATAGAACAGGTTTCCATTGCGTTTTGAAAATGTCTGGAAGGGAAAAAAATGTATATTGAGTACTTTATAACTTTAAGCCTACTTCTAACGTAACTCATCGGCAACGAGACTGTTTTACGGCCGAAGGAAATTATTGTTCCCCTTGGTTAAATGATGGCTGGCGTTTATGTAGTTGTGGGTAAGTTAAATACATACAGAACAGGGAAGGGAGAGCCTAAGGGGGCTTCATAATTATGGCAAAACCTATGGCTCAAACGAGGGAAAAAAACGAGCTGGCGTCTTCGGAACAACGGTAATTTTCGTGGTTTGGCGTTTAAGCATCCCTTATTTGAGAAAATTCGACTCGAAAATCATTTAAAATGAGTCTTAATAGCTTCATATGCTGTTTCCGAATTCGGAATAGACTGGCGACAACCTACCGGATTTTCGGACGTTTTACTCGGTCTTCTGCTCGAGAAACTTTTGTCTGTAGGCAGAGAAGCACCATCCACACCAGATTCCTTTTGTAAAGGCTTTTTTGTGTCTTCTGGTCGATACTTATCTGGCGTTTCCCATGCGAAAAACATATTCGTCTGTCTTCAGATTCTCCATATGTTTTGCGTATTCAACCTCCTTCCATTTGTGTCAAGACAAACAGGTTCACGGTTATATAAATCTTTACGCCGGCCGGCCTTCAAGAAAACGAAAATTTTAATATTTAAAAGCAGTCGTGACGATAAACAAACCCTTATTGTGCGGGAAGGATCAAATAGGGGAAAACATTCGCTGGAAACGTCGTAAAAACTCAAGTTTCCCCAAGGGTGGAGCCGTATGATAAACTGCTTTTGAAGCATTCCTTCCAGCACGGGACACCTCTTCGGATAATAAATTAAAGACGTAAACGAAAGATGGTAGATACCCTTGAGGCTTCGGAAAAAAAATCGTGGGAGTGTACCTTCAATAGGACAAACAAGACAATTAAAATTATATGGTCAATAGCCATTGTGTTCGAGATGATTGAAGAGGCACGCACGTCAGTCCATGTGGACACAAGGGCTAATTGGACTTTTTATTTATCTCCATCACAAGAGGCTTTTTGTTTGATTGAACTTTTTCAAAGGTTGACAATAGGGGTCAGGTTTTCAACCTTCAACTTTTTGTCAAAAACTTGTTAAATTAAAGATTTTTATAAGATCACGAGTTGGGTCGCTAACGGGCCTCCGGATGGATGGGAGGACAATAAATTAACGGCGGGATCGCATCACGAAGAAGGCTCGGAAAAGGCATAAACCATTGAGGGCACTCTTTCATTGTCTGACGGTAATAAATCCCTTTCTAGACCCCGGGTCGCCTTTAATAAGACTTTAATTTACTTTCCTACTTAAACTTTTTCTAAGTGAAAGTCGACTCGGGTTCACTAGGTAATAGCGAATTTGTCCGCCCTCGTTTTACCCGATGTCGTAACACTTTTTTTCACTTTCAATTAATTTTCTCGGCGCGTGAAAATTGTTTCTTTTTTTCTCTTCTCGCTTGATAACCACAGTCGTGCTTCTAAGCACATAAAAAGAGGAGTCCCAGGTGAGCCCACCGTGTGTGGTCGAGGACTTTTTTTGTCTCCCTAACAGTCGTAATCACGGGACATGAATATGGACTTAAAACCGCTAAAGGCTCTGTGATTTCTCGACAAAGCCAATTTAAAAAGCCCCCTTCCGTATACTCCTCCCGTTTTATTTCCCCAATCACCCTATAAAGAAAACCTGCAACACTTGTTTTCTTTTCTTCTTTTTTTTTCCCCACCATAATTTTTAATTTGTTTCTAACTAGCCACTAATTAAGGGTTAGTAAAAAATTTTAATATTAAAGTCATGTGAAACCGTTAATTACATAAAATGTCAATTACGCAATTTTTAATTGGTTTAAAAAAATTTAAGATTAAATGAACTATTTTTTTCTGAAGTAATTAATTTTAAAGAAGTTTAAAAAGCAGCATTTTTATATTAGGTAAAAGCTTTTTTAATCAGAAAAAAGGTTTAGAATGGCATCTTAATCCCTATTCATATCTTCCAAGGCCAGAAACACCCTTTTAAGGATTCCCTAATGTTAGATAAACACACTCACTTTTCAGCGTATTTTTGGGACGTTTTTCTCAATCTTCTGGCCAATTAACCTGATTTTTCGGCGTTTTCCTCGAGAAACACCATTTTTAGGATTCCCTAATGTTGTTGATAACACACTCACTTTTCAGCGTATTTTTGGGACGTTTTCTCAATCTTCTGGTCAATTAACCTGATTTTTCGGCGTTTTCCTCGAGAAACACCATTTTTAGGATTCCCTAATGTTGTAGATAAACACACTCTTTTTCAGCGTATTTTTGGGACGTTTTTCTCAATCTTCTGGTCAATAACCTGATTTTTCGGCGTTTTCCTCGAGAAACACCTTTTTAGGATTCCCTAATGTTAGATAAACACTCACTTTTCAGCGTATTTTTGGGACGTTTTCTCAATCTGCTGGCCAATTAACCTAATTTTTCGGCGTTTTCCTCGAGAAACACCATTTTTCGGTCATTCTATTGTCTATCGGCCAAAAAACCCTTTGAAATAATCGGGCGTATTCATTTCGGGCGTATTCTGGTCTTTGCCAAGAAATACCTATTTATTTTCTGTTGTTTTTTGCGCAAAAAAACGACCAGAAAAATTAGCAAAACGTTTAGGAATCCTAAAAGGATTTATTTCTCATGTTATGAAGATTTTATAAACACGTTTTATAAGAATTTTTTTGAATATGATAATCGATAATCAAATAAATTCCTAAGTTAATATTTCACCGCTTATCTCGTGATTTTCCAAAGCTATTTGTATAATAACTAAATTATTAATTCCGCTATAAGACCTATCAAGCATTTTAATACTATGTACATAAATCCGGCCATTACAGGAGAGATTATGGCTTTAACATTTGAGTAGAGGAGTTAACTCCGAATCAAGAAAGTGTGAATCTGTCCGCTTTTACTTTCAACCAACGGTGCCCATGATTGAATCTCAGATAGAAGAAAAAGAATTAAAAATCGCCATTGTTCTTTTTTTTAAATTAGGAGGAAATTATCAAACTTTTATGACCTAAAGTCCATCAAGGTTTATCTTGAAAACGAGGCTATTAAAACAAAAAATAGATGCAACACATGAGGCGGAAAATTAGTTTTTGTTGTTTTCTTATTTTTCTTCAGGTCAAAATTTGATCAATTAAAACAATAAACGTTAATAATTATGGTTATAAAAAAACAAGCTGGAAAGTCATTAAAAATAAACAATTTATCTCACAATCGCCATAAAATTTAGATCTCAAAAAAAAAAAAGAAAATGTCAAAAAAAAATTTTTAGTTTAAATTAGTTTGCAGTCAAAGGTACCATTTAAAATCAAATACCTTTGAAAATGACTTTTTTTATATTTTATTTTGAAAAGAAAATTTTTTCTTAACCATTTTTCAATTATTTAGAGAAACTGTTTCCTCTGGTATGTATTTAAGAAAAGTTATGGTTTAAAAATAACAATGATTAAACGCGTATAAAGTGATGATTTTCAGCAAGTGGAATAATATTGTAATCTTGAACGAGGGAATAGATGACTTAGATCCACAGAAATTTGCAAAAAAGGATTTCAGAAAAATAAAAGTCTCATTGCCACATGTATCATTGACGTTAAAATGAAAAAAAATATTGTCGGCGTCATATTTCCGCTTCATACAAGTAGCGGATATGAGGTCCATGAACTTTCAGCGTTTAATTTGTAGGTAGGAAAAAAATTTTTTTGTCGTTTTCCTTTTAAGAAAAGCCCCTGGGCAGTACTAAACTTGAGTGTTATAGTTACTCAATTAAAAAAAAACCTAAAAAATAAGGAATAGCATTGTAAATTGAGTAGAATCTGAGTCCTCTTGGCTCCCTACGTAACTCATTTTAGGAGTTTTAAATAATTTTTACAAAAACAACGTTTTAACTTCCTCAAGAAGTTACTGTGATACCCTCCGACCCCCTGTTACTAGAAAAGGGTCTTCCAGACCCGTAGGATAAATCTGATAAGTGATCTTTGCCGATCCTGACTTTGTCTGTGGTGCCGGCCGTCCGGCCGTCCGGCCGTCCGTCGCCACTTTTTCCGGAACACTTCACGGCCGCAATTTTCATCCGATCTTCACCAAATTTATACACAAGCTTCCTTTCACAGAAATCTTGAAAATGACGAGAGCTTTTTTCGAAATTTTTCAAAATGGCGGAGATATGACTGTTCAAAGATTTAAAATGAGCGCTGTGGGCGTACTGTTGGTCCGATCTTCACCAAATTTCACTAAACATTCCTTGAATTATTTAAAAATTTTCCATGTTTTTAAAATTTTAATTTTCCAAAATTTTTTTTACTTAATAATTTTTCTAGGCAGAAATGTGAGTCACTTCGCCGGCTCGAGGGGCCTCTCTTTGGCTAACCGTACTGAATTCTACCTTGATATAAAATTTTCAAAATAATTTTTTTTTTTTTTTTTTAACTTCCTCAAGAATTTTTTTAACGGAAAATAAAATGGCGATTATTAGGTACTTAATTTTTATTTTTTTTTTTCAAAAAACAGAAAACGAACAACAAAAAATACCTAAATTTCTAACTTCCTCAAGACTTACTGCGATACCCACCAAATTTATTTCACAACTTTTACAAAATTTAGTTCTCCTACTTAATACTTCCTCCTGTATCCTTGAGGAAGTTATCGTTGGAAGCTCTTCAAACCGGAAACTTTCTTAGAATTCATCAACTAGCTTTCTGAGGATACGGATCTGCCTCAAATTACGGGTAATCTTTGACTTATATCCTTTTTGGTAACTACTAGGTTTACAAAATGAAACTCGGCTAAAATCTACAAATTCAAATTTACCCTGTGGCTGAGTTTCATTGTGCACCTAATATAAAGCCTTTTTTTTTTTCTTCTTCAAGTTTTGGGCTTTAAAATCCTTTTTTTTCTGTCTAAGAAACTCCATTTTTATTGTGTGTTTTTCTTAATTTTCGACCGAAAAAATACCCGCCCCCCCTTTTTTTGTGTGCGGATTCTCAAGATTTTCTTGGGATTTCTCAGTTTTTAACCGAAAAAACCCGGTTTTTATAACGTTTTTTCGGATTTTAAAACGTTTTTTCTCGGTTTTCTGGGATGCGTTACCTAAGAGACCCCTTTTTCACTCATTTCCCCACAGTTTTTTGCCTAAAAACTCTCTTTTTTTAGTTCGGTGTTTGCTCTTTGCCTTCTCCTTCATCCTCCTTATCCTTTTCTTTCAAAACAGACATCAACATTTCTCATGAAAATGACAGCTTAGATTCATTCTGAGTATAGCATCTTGATTCAGATGTCGCGAAAATTTATTTATTCTATTGAAATTTTATAATTTTGTTTGATGTTATTTTTATAAGCGAAGGCCTCTTGATAATATAATAGAAATACCTTGACTCAAGGTGGATTATTTATGTACGTAATCGCCATCCGGGTCCACGAAGATGACGCCGACTGACATCATCATCGTATAGCAAAGGGTCTCTTTCTTTTTTTGTGATTCGTCATGGATATGCTCGTTTTCATCCTCCTGAATAATTTACTCCTTTAACTTTGATGAAGAAGGCCGAAGGTCATGGCGATAGGGAAATTTTCACGTTTTCTGCTGAATTAGCAATTGGCAGATACGGTAGTTTGTTATTTATGGCTTTTTAATTCTTTTTGTAGGCAGGGGAGTTATCGGATCTTTTGTTCTTTTTTTTCCCAAATGGATAAACAGAGGTACGAATGAAGAAAATTGGTGAAAGTTCATCTCTTTTGGGAAACGCTTGAATTCCCTCAGTCTTTTGTCTCCGCAATTCTTTTTTTTCAATTTTCTGACGTAAAACTCTTCAAAAACATCAAGTTTCGGTCACGCGAGGTAATTTTGTAAACTAAAATTTTGCATTTTTCGTGATCCCCACCTTTTTTCGTTATTTACATAATTTCTGAAGGCCAAGAAGCGTAGTTGGTGAAGCGTGAAAGGATGTTGATTCTTATCACTTCTTATCTGTCTAAAATTAACCATTTTGTTGACTCAAAAATTAAAATTTCGTAATTACAGTTGGTATGCCTTTCAATGTAGGTAAACAAACTAAAAGACTATACTGGTCGTGGGTACTTAAAAGAAAATTGAGCGTTTTTCTTTTGAAGATGTACCTAAAATTTACATCCAAAATTGAAAATGATCGAGTTGTAAATATTCCAAGTTAGGTAGCCATCTTCGAAACGTCTTTTTTAAAAAAGGCGGTTTTGACCCTTTAAAATACACAGGAATTATGAACTATGGAAGAAAATTATGCATGCGGTAATTATACGCGTGGGCCATTTTCGCTTCGGCGAGTACGTCCGCTGCCCACTATGACCGATGTTTGGCATTCAAGTCAAAGTCCCTTTAAACTCTTTCTTTTTATGGACTTCATAAATCTTGACTTCCTTTTTTTTAATGAGTTTTTTAAGATCAGACAACTTTCGATGGAAAGTAAAAACCGAAAAGATGCAAATGAAGTCGTTTTTGAGGAAATAGGAGTTGTTGATTTTTGAAAAGGTTTTTTTAGAAAAGAAAACAATGAGGTGGAAGTGAAGGACCTAAGATTGAACGCAACATTAAGAACAATGGGCGATTCCCGTAGATGAAGATCTAAAGCCATTTGACTGTTGAATCACGCAATGACCACTTTTGAACGGAGGCGGTTTTTAAGGAAATCGTTTATTTTCCTTCCATTTTCCCAACGCAGGTGTGACTTTTTATTCATATCACGTCGTGTATCAAACGGTTTACAGTTACAGTCAAGGATACAACACATTTTATACTATCTACATCTACACCTACGACTTTATACCAAAGCCAATAACATAATTTCATTCTAACGGATTTAAATGCTACTTAAACGCAACAATGCTGGATATAGATTATTTTCAGTCGAGCAGTTTATTGGTTTGATAGAGATTGTACGTCGCGGTCATATATGGGCTTGTGAGCTACTCGATGGTAGCTCATAAGAAAAACCCACAGTAGTTCCTCGAAGAGGTTGTACATAATACCTCCTCGTAAGGGTCTTTAGGATTCCGTAGAGGAAAAGTGATTAGTGATGTTAAACCGTGGTGCTAGTAGTAGCTAGAAATTTGGGCTGTTCACGCCCATACTGTGTGGCCTGGCTGGGCAAAGACTTTGTCTAATTAATGAGGTTGTCTGCAGTAGTGGTGGATGGCAGGTTCACCCCGTACTGTGGTAGGCCTAGCTGGGTGAAGACGAGGTTGCCTTTGGTCGTAGTAGGTAGAATGACACAGATATGTGTCCAATGCCAACAGGCGGGCCAACATAATAGATAACTCCCAGAAAGTTTACCAAACAACGATTGTGGCTTCCCATATTTCCCTTGAGTTATCTATTGTGGCCTGCCTGTTGGCATTGGACACGTATCTGTGTCGTAGTAGAATAGTACGTCGCACCTCTTCAAATTTGTTAGTAAGATTTGAAACTTTTGTCAGATTTTCATGTCCCAGATTCGTAAATGATCGACCGTTAGGCTTTCTCGGTGCGGACGTCGTAAATATCAGCGTGTGACACGTTTTCGCGCCTCTTTCCCGTAAACAGGAACAAAAGACTTTAAAAGTCGGTCGGGAGAAAAAAACCGCGATTTTTCCTCGAAACCGTCACGTGCGACGCATCACTTGAAGTTCTGAAAACCTACTTTTTTCTCCATTTTTCAAACGCCTTTGACTAAAGATAAGAACAATGCCTATAAATTATTACACAATAGACGGTTTTTTAAGGTATGCTTTAATAACCCGTTGGACATCGAAAGTAATTTACTTAGGGTCACGTTTCAATAAGCAAGGTCGTTCTTTTGTTTCTCTTTTCATTACTGTTATCCCCGATCTCATTTTGGTCCATTTTTAAAATCGAAATCATAAGACTTCCTTGAAATTATAGTAAAAATTACTCAAGCCAAGGTAAAAGCTCCTTTTTCACTTAAAAAATTGGTTTAACAAGGATAAGGTAATACCACATATCTGTGTCATTTTGATGCTAAAAACTCGCTGGGAGTTTACCAAACAACGATTGTGGCTTCCTATATTTCCCTTCAGTTATCCATTATGTTGGCCCGCCTGTTGGCATGGACGTAGATATCTGTGATAAGATATCTATAGCAAAACCGGTTCATAACCGAATTCACGATAACCGAAGTCGACTGTATCTGGTGGCAGATGGCATCAAAAACCGACCTATAGCATCCAACTACAACCTCAATGTTAAAAATGCACTAAAAAGAGTTTGTTGAGCATTAAATTCCTTTTTAACGAGTATAACATTGTTCGTTTATCTTTAATAGATCTCGAGTTACAGTAGTTCAAAATAATAGCGCGAGAGAAGGGTAAAGCAAATGGAAAATTTTCAATGATACCGTTTCGATCACTTTTAAGTCCGTAATAAATTTAAAACCGCCTTGAGGAAGTAATAAACACGTTTAACGTCTTCCATATAGAAACTGAAGATTGGAAAGGAAGTCGGACCCTTTTTTTATATTTAAAATTCAAACTCCGCACACGTGAATTATGGGTTCCCATTTATCTCTCCGCGTACGGATAACGTTTTGTTACAGTTTGAAAACGGGTAACTTGTTCGACGATACAAATAAAGACAATTCGACTTGTGGGAAAAGGCGTGGTCGTCTTCGGGGCGGACAGCATGTCCCGTCAAACGGTCGAATACAGTTAGATTACCATATATGAAGAAGAATTTATACGGGTCACCTTTGAAGTTCAAAGGCGGTTTCTATTTTTTTCTGCCTGACCTTTTTTTAACCTTCGTCTTCCAATCTGAAAACTCGTTTTTTCCCCTCTTCTTTCCATTGTGGTGGGTGAATGATGTCTAATTGTTTTAAAAGGATTAAAAACCTTCTCATTGTTGAGTCGAATGCGTGAGCTTGAAGACACAACAACCGCCTTACCCGTGAAACGGAGTCCATTCGATGCAAATCAACTCAAACCGAACAAAAGGGCTTTTCTGTCTGGTCCTCGAAGGGTGACATGTTTAATTGTTCGAGAAGAAAAAAAAATGTGACCTCATGTTGAACTCATCGTGTTTCGCCACTTCCAACGATGGAAAACAAGTCCCCTTTAATACCATACAATCCATTATTCACTTGATCTACGTGACAATTTATCATTTGTTACAGAACAAGTTCACGCTGAGCTTACAGAAGAAAAAAAAAAGAAACACTTGGAAAACTCAAGAAATTTAATTAAAGAACAAAAAAGTTTTTTTTTATGTAAAAAAAGTAGGCGCGGCAACTGAAGCGATGCGAAAGGTTGAAGATGACTTCTCAACCTTGAAAGAAAAGAAGTTAATTTGGGATGAATGGAAAACAGTGGTAATTTGCCGATTTTACGGCCCGAACGAAAGCTTCCGCCTTTCTTCGAAGGAAAAAAAATTTCGAACACTTTTTAAAAAATCTTACAGGTGACGCACTTTTTCGTTTAAGAGATAATAGCATTTTAAATACTTACAAGCAGTTAAAATGCATCTGAAATAACTCATTTTTCTCTCGTAATTGACTTTCTGGATTTCTCCGCGTTTTTTGGCTAAATATCACCATTTTCTTTGCGTTGGTTCACTATATTTTCGGGGTTTTTTCACTGCATTTTTGCCAGGAATCAATCTTTTCAGCGTTCTACCACGCTGCCACCAACGTTGCGCTAGATTTTAGGGGTTTTTTTCACTGTATTTTGACCCTTTTTGAGAGTATTCTTCACCCGTTCTACTTTATTTTTGGAAGTTCATCGTCATATTTGGCCAAGAATCGCTTTCTTTTAGTTCTCTGCGATCAGCAGAACATGAAACACCATTTTTGGGCTGTTTTTCACTGTACTCTGGCCTAGAATCCCTTTTTTGAGCGTTTTCTACGACAGCTAAGACCTTTGCAGGCTCCTCATCTTTATCCCTAAAATTAATGATTTTTTCGGGCGTTTTCACTAAAACCACCATTTTTAGGATTCCCTAATGTTGTGATAAACACACTCACTTTTCAGCGTATTTTTGGGACGTTTTTCTCAATCTTTGGTCAATTAACCTGATTTTTCGGCGTTTTTCGAGAAACACATTTTAGGATTCCCTAATGTTGTTAAACACACTCACTTTTCAGCGTATTTTTGGGACGTTTTTCTCAATCACAATTAACCTGATTTTCGGCGTTTTCCTCGAGAAACACCATTTTTAGGATTCCCTAATGTTGTTAGATAAAACACTCACTTTTCAGCGTATTTTGGGACGTTTTTCTCAATCTTCTGGTCAATTAACCTGATTTTTCGGCGTTTTCCTCGAGAAACACCATTTTTAGGATTCCCTAATGTGTTAGATAAACACACTCTTTTTCAGCGTATTTTTGGGACGTTTTTCTCAATCTTCTGGTCAATTAACCTGATTTTTCGGCGTTTTCCTCGAGAAACACCATTTTTAGGATTCCCTAATGTTGTTAGATAAACACCCTCACTTTTCAGCGTATTTTTGGGACGTTTTCTCAATCTTCTCGTCAATTAACCTGATTTTTCGGCGTTTTCCGCGAGAAACACCATTTGAATCCCTCTTTTTGAGCGTTTTCTACGAACAGACCAAGACACCTTTACTGGGCTCCATCATCGGATTTATCCCAAAAAATTAACTATTTACCAAGATTTTAGCCTTTTACCGTAAAAAGGTTACTAAACAGGCCCCCATTCACATTTAATTAAAACTCAAAGCTTAACCGCAGAACAGTTACTTTTTTTCCGTTGACTCAGCTTTTGCAAAGTCTCGATCGGCGGAAGATTTCACCGAAGAAAATGCAAGATTTGAATGCCTTTAGGGACAGAAACCTTTTAGCCCGCGAGGTTTTTTCTTTATCGAACGTGATTTCCTATAATGGAGGTTATTTCACTTAAGACAAAGCAGAACACGGGTCACTTAAAAAATAACGGCCGTTTTTTTTCTGTTTTCGATCACGTAATCGGAAGCGGTCCTACCTCAAAATCCACCCACTGTTAAGTCACGTCGTCGATTTAATTTATCCGATTACCCCCCTTTTTTCCGACCTCTTTAGCGGTTCTTAAGTATCCGAAAACGGGATGTGCGGAACGCGTGTAATCTTCTATTAAGAGGAAAGCAAACAGAATTTTATAAAAATCATTTTGTGGGTCGTTTATTTTAAGTAATGGACCCTCACGTTTCGGCCACTAGAAGATTGCCGACACGAAAATTTTATCCCAAACGTAATTTTACAGCCACTATTCTCGAATTTCGCAAAAGGTCAAAAGCATGCACAGAAACCACTTGCACTTCGCGGTAAAAAGTACAAGAAAGTTTTCTAAAATAAGATTTTCTGTTCAACCTTTTCATCACAAATTGTAAACAGAATTACCATATTTTTTTACCTTAAACTCGGGAAATAATAAATTACATAACAAAGCATGACGTTTGTCTAGAGGTATAATAGGGCACGGCTGAGCGGTCTAGGGAGTAAAAAAACCGAAAGGATTTGAGAGAGAAGAATAAAAAAATAAAATAAAATCACCGTGAACGTTTTGTGGGGCAATGGACCTACTATGAAAGTGTTCCTATTCTCTCAGAACCCTTTTTTTGCCCCCTTCTTTTTTTTATTTGGGGTTCTTATACTCAAGAGGCACTTTACGAAGAAATCATCTTTCGGACCTTTTTTTTTCTCCACTCCCAATAGCACTTAAAATCTCTATTCCCTAAAAAAACTTCTAATTTTTAATTTTTTTGTTGCAGTTCAGCATAAAGTAAAATGTTCGGACGACGAGATGATCGTCGAGCTGAGGCGGACGGACGATATGAACGAAATATATTTAGAAGGCCTTAAATATTACCCAGGTATCATGACGTCATAAGCAGGTTGAGTGCTTGATGTAGTTTAACGAACATTTTACTACGTTCAGAAAAAAAAAGTCGTAACGAACGGTAATCTTGTTAGATTGTAAAAGACCATGTGCGTCGCCTTTGGGAGTTGGTAAAGTCGTCGGAAAAATGCGGAGAGAGTCTTAAGAATGCCGATCTTAAATAGTTAATGGCAAGAAAGCACGGGGATGGGTCGGATCCCGCTGAGTACTTATACACGTTCGCGACTTCTTGTCCGTGCGTAAGTCATCCTCCGGGGACATTGTTAACTCTAAGACCTCGATTAAAGAATACTTGAACCTTTTTTATTTTATCGATAAATCAGACTTTTATCTCTTTTCATAGAGGCCGATTCTTGGAGGCAATTCTCAAGCCTCAAGGACATAGTAGTTGACTATAAAACTTCAATTGCTTTTTTTTTAGATAAAAGAAATCACTGTATCATTTTTTATTACAGATTTAGCCTGCAAACCCATTCTAATTGACAGGAAAGTGATTTTCAAGCTTTCCCTCGATGATGTCTTCAAATGCGGGGTTACTCGCATAATTAACAAGTCAAACGTAAGTTTTTTACGAATACACGGCCCATTGACTTTCTTTTTTAGGATTTAAGGACGTATTACCACAGGATAGTTATCGAAACGAACGACCAAGCTAAAGAAATCGTCCAAGCAAAATGTCTCAAAAGCGGAAACCACACGATAGTCAAAAAAACGTTTTGCCCGCAGGATTCCAAGAACCAATGTAAGTTGGCTACCCTGTTAACTACGTCACAAATGGCTTTTAACCTCGAAATAGGTTTAAGCGCCATCTGTGAGCTCAGGACACTAACTTAAAAGATAATCATGAATTAACTTTTATAGAGATTTGGATATTACGTCTTCATACGTTGAAGAAGCTCCACAGCCAAAGTTGCAAGTGAGTTAGACAAGCTGGAAAACTTGTTTCTGGAGAGCTCAACGTTAACCCTGGAACCCCTTCAAATGGAAATCTATTTAGATAAAACATCTGCGCCTATCTACGGCCTTTTGGTCAGCTACATGCAAGTCAGCGATACCAAAAATCAAGAAGAAACTATATCTTTAAGGGTAACTTAAATATTTTTTTATGTATGATCTATATAAATTTAGATGCTCAGTCGATCCTTATTTGTTTGAAAACTTCAATACTGTGGATGGAGATTTTTTGACTGCGAAATTTAGAGCTTTTAAATTCCCTGATTCAACATATGTTCAATTTAAAGGAACTGTTAATGTTTGCTTAGATAAATGCCGTGGAGTAAGTATTTAATTGATTGTATGATTTCGTTTTTTTAAGTTTTTTTGTTTAGATTGAATGCAGTAATGGACAAATCGGTTTTGGACGAAGAAAACGTGAAGTCCCATCTATGCCTCCAGATCCGAATAAAGTGTTTGAAGTCTCGATTACTTCTTATATTAAAGTCGATTACAAAGGAGACAATATATTAAATAAAGGTGTGTTTGATGATATTCAATATTTACTAGACGAAAAAATCGTGGGAGAGGCTAAAATTGTTGTTTTTAAAGTCAAACTAGATCTCGGCTCGGAGCCGGCGCAGTCATTGGAAATAACGGGACGACCGTTCGGGAGCTCGACGATAAGAAGGACCAGGTGAAATTAGGAGGCGAGGAAGTTCGTGAAGACCTCGTCTACACACTCATCGAAGAAAGAAACGGATCGGAAACTATTTCGGTTTCGCTCGTGTCAGTGTTGCTTGTGATTTACGCGACCCTTTTAAACTAAACCACAAAATTTCTTTTTTAAAATCAGACTTTTTGTAAATACCTATTAACAAATAAATTTTTTAAGCTGTGATTTCTAATATTTTTTTTAAATAACAATTTGCAATAGAAGCTGTGAAACTAATTTTTTTTACACTAAAAACAGTGATGTTTGAACTTCCCTCCTCCTTTTGTCAATTGTAATCCGAAATGCGACTTCCAATTTTTTTATTTTAAATAATTAGATTTCGCATACGGAATTATGGTGAAGGAAATGTACCATTTTTTTATGACTGAATTGGATTGTAAATATTTTTTTCTAAATAAGCTTTCTTTTTTTTGAAAAAATTTGTCTTTCAAATCTTCAGAAAACGGTGTACATAAAATTAGAACATTCAAAAACAATATTTTTTATAGAAAAAAAAACATCACTAGTCGAGATGTTAAAAAATAATTGCTTTTGTAGATATAAGATTTTTTTTCTGTAACAAAAAATAAAACCTCTAACACAGTTTTAGCATTTTTTTTTTCAGAACCTATTGCGACAGAAATGTTCTTGTAACCGTCATTTTGCAACAGGTTAAGTTCATATAACCTAACATAAAATTTTGGAGGGAGAAAAAAAAAGAAATGAAAAAATAGAGACTCTTAATTTTAAAAAACAATTAGGATGAGCTTAAGGACAGCTAAAATCCATTTTTCTAATTTACATACGAAAAACTCCAAATTTAGTTTCAGGAATTGGCGCATTTAAAGTTGCGCGAGGCTGAGACCTAAAATTTTTCTGGTGTCTTTAGGATCTATGATTCCATCATCCCATAATCTTGCTGTCGAATAAAAGGGTCGCCTTCTTATCAAATTTTTCAATAATCGGCTCTTTTATTTTCTTTCATCTTCTTCAGTCCACTTTAAAAAAAAATGTATAAAAAAATAAAATAAATATTTAAAATACTTCTGTTTTGAGATAGGCGTTTATCCCGAGCGACTTGGGCTAAAACCCAGCTGCCTGTTCTCCACCCATAACAGAAATCTTGGCATTCGGCCAAATAAACATAAACCTAGGACTGTACGCTCGGCCGCATACCGTAGTTTCCAGCGCCATACGAACCGCCAACAATCAACGTAAACTTAGGAACTTTAGCACATGAAACTGCTGTCACCATTTTGGCACCGTTTTTCGCTATACCGCCAGCTTCCGCATCTCTCCCCACCATAAAACCTAAACCAATTTCAAGTTTTAATTTTAAAAACAAAATTACGAACCAGTAATATTTTGAAGAAATATCAAAGGAATTTACGTTGACAACATAATTCTATAAAATGTGCACCCTGAAAAAAATGGTTAAATAAACAATTTAGACTTTTTTTTTACTTTAAGAGCAGATTCAGAAAATAAGACTCCATTGTTCCAACAATGCCGACAGGGTAGCCATACAAGTGGCTAAATCCAGTGACCAAAGTATCTCCATATTTGGCTTTAAATTCAGAAAATTCAGATCCATCAACAAACCTTGCTATAACCTAGTAAAATGATTAAAATTTTGAAAAAACTAAGTTTAAAAAATTACTTCTCGGATGTCAAAAGGCTTTTTTAAATTTGTCCCAACGATGCCATACATTTCTTCAGGGTCATATAATGGAGGTTGGACATCTTCAGAAATGTGAACAGCGGGGGTTTTTATGTGGTTTAATCTTTTGACAATTTCACGTGCCAATTGAAGAGCATGTCGGTCATTATTGGCATAGTGGTCTGTCACACCTGATAAACTAAAAAGAATTTAAAAAAAAAATTAATAAATGCATTACCTGCAATGTAGGTCTGCTCCACCAAGGTCTTCTGCGCTGACGACCTCACCAGTGGATGCCTTCACAAGAGGAGGTCCGGCAAGAAAAATCGTTCCTTGTTTTTTAACTATTATCGATTCATCAGCCATGGCAGGAATATAAGCACCACCAGCAGTACAAGAACCAAGAATAACAGCAATCTAAAACTAACCAATAAAACCTAACCTTTATATTCTAACCTGGTATCCCCTTAGCAGACATATTGGCTTGGTTAAAAAAGATTCTTCCAAAATGATTTTTATCAGCAAAAATCTCAGCTTGCTGTGGAAGATTCGCACCTCCAGAATCAACCAAGTACACACAAGGCAGGTTATTTCATCAGCAATTTCTTGTGCCTCAAATGCTTTTTGGCCGTCATCGGATAATAAGTTCCAGCTTTTACAGTCGCATCATTGGCAACAATCATACATTCTCGACTAAAAAAGAAATAATCATTTTTTTCTTCTTCAACTTACCCAGATATCCGACCAATTCCAGTGACTATTCCAGCAGAAGCAATATCGTCCGGCTCATACATATTATTCGCTGCTAATTGCGATAATTCTAAAAACGGACTAGTTGGATCTAATAGATAATTAATTCTATCTCTAAACAAATAGTTTCCCCTAAAATAAATTATAAAGTATTAAAAATAAATAAAAATTTTACCCTGCTAGTATGCCTTTTGACAGCCGCAGGCCCACCCCTCCACAAGTTTTTTGAACATTCGCATGTAGTTTGTCAATTTTTCATAAATCATAATTTTCCTGAAAACAAATTTTAAAAAATACCTAATTTTTATTTAGATTTTAAGCTGCTTTAAAGGGCTAATAGGCTGTGTAGGATTTTTTAAGAATTAATCCCTTCTCGCAGGGCAATATGGCAAAAGCCCCCAACTGTGCCCATCTCAACAAACATTTAACTTGATGATTGAACTGAATGAATTTGACGATAATTGATATTTTGTACTTTGAATTTCAAATGATAAAATTCTCTTTAACTTAATTTAAACCTTTTATGAAGTTAATGGCGTTTTTTGATAAATTGAGATGTTTCAACGGGATTTTAAGCCTTTCCTTATACAATGATTAGTATTTTTAGCTTAATTCCCATTTACTTACTATAATCATTTGAATTTTTATCTATTTGAGTCCCAACGTGCTTGCATATCTTTTAAGTGTATCGACCCTCTTAAAATACCCATTTAAACAGAATTTATATTTATTCATCATTTTTTAATGAAAAAAGGGCAAATTAAAAATCAACAAGTGTGATGAATTATCGTTTGACTCGGTCACGTGGTGACGTAACGTCAATTATCAGGGTCGATGATAAGCACATTTTTTGATAAGATAAAAATGATAAGAGAATCGATTTTAAAAAATGAAAACAACCTTAATTCTAGGAAAATACTTATTTATTCAAATATCATTTAAGACGTGAATTAAGTTTGAATTTAAAAAAGATTTTTGTTTTTATAAGCTATCAGGTTAAGATTCAAAGGCGTTGAAATAGTCGCCATCTTTTTTCTCTAGAGGTTCTCTTTTTCAGAATACCTTTAGATCCGTATTCTTTTTCCTCAGGCAGTTATTTTCATTATAAAATTAAAATAATGTTTGCGAACAGAATTGGAAATGCCGTAAGGTTCAACACCTCCTCGTCAGATCGGGGTGATCATGGCTACGGCGCGGAACCCGGTGAAGTAAGTCTGATTATAGTTATTCTATAAAGTATTTAAGTAGGTACTGACTATTGCAGCGTTGCTGCCGTTACAGTAGTTAGGCTTTTGATATGCGGGAACCTGGGAAACTTCTTGATCTTTTTGCCAGAGGGGGCAGACCTTGATTTTTGTCTTGGATAAAGAGAACTTATAGATAAAAGGCAAGCTATTGCTATACCCTTGATGGACTGTTGATCTGAGAAGGGACAGAACTTGAGTTTTCTCAGAGGGAAGTTCTCGTTGTACCCTTTAAAGGAGGTTTATCTGAGAGGGACAGAACTCTGACTCTTTATCTTCTTAGGCTTAAGAATGCTAAGAAGATGATTTTATCCCTAAGTACTTTTAACTTTCTCACAGGGATGTAATTTTTATACCCTTGATGGACTTTAAGTAAGGAGGGGCTGCACTTGAACTTTTTGGCTACTTCGAATGTTAACCCTTTCGAGACCGCAGGCGACTATAGTTGCCATTCGTGCTTTTCGTTTGGAGAGACCGCAGGCGACTTTAGTTGCCCAGCGGCGCCAGCGGGAAGCCTCTCTAAAAATTTAATACCTTCTCGTGGCACTAGCGACATGCAAAAACTGGCAATCTTTGGGGAAGATATGAACTACGTGATGATCGCATCACTCGTCGCTTTCTGTGCTTTGCTGGGCGATGGGAGCGGTCGAAGAAGTGAGGGCAAAGAGAAGGAAAAGTGCTGCGCCAGAAGCGCAGAGAATCCGGCGTCAGACACGGTCTCGAAAGGGTTAAGGGAAAGCTTGCATCCCTGCCATTGGCTTTCCCAAAGGGAAATATTAGCTTCGTTCCAACCGCCATTTGAAACTCCTTGAGCATGTGCAGAAGGATTTGCACGTCAAATTTGACGTCAGATGTATTTAATATGACGGAATAACGATTTGAACTCTTCTGTGCATGCTCCAGGAGTTTCAAACTGCGGTTGGAACAAAGCTAATATTGTTCTTCCTTTGATGGAATTATCTAATGATACAGAATTTGACCTTTTTGCCTACCTACTTAGTTATAGAATGCTAGGAAAAGATTTTATCCTTACTTTTAACTTTCTCGAAGGGACATAATTCCCTTGACGGTTTATCTGAGAAGGGGAAAACTTGAACATTCTAGAAGCGAAGTAATTGTTATACCCTTGATAGACAGTTTATCTGAGGAGGGACAGAACTTCTTTTCAAGGGGTGCAATTGTAATACCCTTGATAGACTGTGCCAGGGGAAACCCAAATTGGCGTTTTTCAAGCAGAAAAGTGAGAAAAGCGTTTTTTAAAAAAATCCATATTAAGAGCTAGGAAACAACCAAAAATCTGTTTGAAATCTTACTTCTCAGCTAAGATGATAATTTTTTTTTTTTTTTTTTTTCAGAATTTACCATTCAAGCTCGGAGGACGACTAGAATGACCGTGCTTTTCATCAGCTTTTTCGCCCTCCCACTCGCCGCTCCCTTTTTGATCGTCAGACATCAAATGTTGAAGAAATAAACTACGTAAGTTTTCCCAATTTTTACTTTTTCTCTTCATTTGAGAAAAGTTAAAAAATTAGTAGCCCATACAGCTCCAATTTATGGGTCAATCTTAATCGTTTTATTGATTTTCTGTTTCAGATGTTCATTAGTGATAAATCTTAGATAGAAAGTCCTTAAACCATGTAAATTTCGGTTTTTCTTTTGTTAAATGTAACTTATATGTAAAAAAATAAATAAAAGAGTTTGTTATAAAAAAAAGAGTAAAATTTTATTGATTTTTTTTTTATCTCCCCAGTAAATTAGCCTGTTTAGAATTGGGGTGTGCAACAAGGGGTTCGTTTTTCCCCCTTTTGTTGCCAGTTGCCGCCCTGCCCACCCTCTCAATTCTATTGGAGGTCCCCTTGGAAACAGCACCTGGTCTAATGACAGATGGAACGCAGAAAAGTCAATACTTCTCAGACCGGCAACAACCGGAGTGTTGCAATTAATAACAATTAGAAGCAATTAGAGTTTCGAGTATGGCATTTCTATTTGTTGAAGAACATTTCAAAGCTGTCCTTATCGGAGAAGCTAATTTCATCGTCCTTTTACAAAATACGTAAGTTCTATTACTTCATCAAAAAGGACCTAAACTGTCCTTAAATTTTAATAAAAAGTCGGAAACAGTGTTAAATAAAATATACAATCATAGCCAATTACTAACTACTTGACTTCAAATAGCTACTTATAAGTCAATATAAACTTATAAAGAAATCAGACTTTTAAAAAATCCCAGAATCTTGTTTCAGTTGTTTCTGGGTACCTTCTTTTTTGATAAATGTAAGGGCCCCAGGAGGCCTTCACCATATGCCATGGCAGTGCCGACTGGGCAGACTAAATTATAGTAGTCTAAATAGCTATTTCTCAATAAAGGGCAAGACAAAAATACCAGAATCTTGTTCTAGTAGTAACTGGATACATTTTTTTCGACCAAAGGTGAAGGCTTTTGCCATATTGCCATGGCAGGATAATGCCAACTGGGCAGACTAAATTATAGTAGAATCTAAATATTTCTCAATAATGGGACAAAACTGAAAAAAATCTGGAATCTTGTTTAGTAGTAAATGGGTACATTTTTTTCCTCCAAGTGCCCAGGTGAAGCTTTCTCGGGTTTTTGGGGGTCTCCTTTTGACTCTCTCGGGTTTTTGGGGGTCTTCTTTTGTCTTTCTCGGGTTTTTGGTCTTCTTTTGTCTTTTCTGGTTTTTGGGGGTCTTCTTTTATCTTTTTGGGTTTTTGAGGGTCTCATTTTGTCTTTCTGGTTTTTTGGGGTCTCTTTTGTCTTTCTCGGTTTTTTGGGATCTCCTTTTGTCTTTCTCGGGTTTTTGGGGGTCTCCTTTTATCTTTCTCGGGTTTTCTGGCTTCTGCTTTCTCTTTTCTTCTTCTGAAGACATGATTTTGAAAAATTTTAGGATCGGTGAGAACAACTCATTTTTACTCAAAGTCTCAAGATATTGCGAGCCAGCGTTTATGATGAGTGTTTTTCCCTGTTTTCGCATCTTTAAATACACATGTAGCACTTCAGATTTTCTTGTTTCAACATGCTGTGAATGGGGAAGCGTTCTTTTTAAATGGTAAGCCAACTTAAAAGAATATTTTTAACCCTATTTTTAAAGGGTATGGCAGAGCCGAGGCCATATTGGTGGGTTATGGAAAACAAACTGAATATACCAATTCGACACAATGATCTCACATGTGAGCCGAGCCCAGGATCTCCCTCGATCACGTTATGTGTTGTGCCGCCCTTCAATATGTCTTCATGTTCTACGTCTTCAAATGGATAGAAGACACTCTACCACAAAATATGTAAAAAAAATTCCCTTTTATTTAATTTATAAATTAATTTTTTTCAGGAAAATAATAAAAAAGTTTTTAAAAGGATTTTGCTGGATTCTACATTTATTTGGTCATTTTATATCAGTTACTCGAATTAACGTTGGAAGCCATTTTCCTCATCAATGCATTTTTGGCGGAATCCTCGGTAAATTAATTTTTCATAAATCCTTAATTTTTAATACATATTTTCCAGGATACCTTTTGGCCAGCTTTTTACTTGAAGACCCCGAATGGGGGGTTCAAATGGGCTTTTTAAATTATCAAAAAGAAGCGCCATAGAAATCGTTTTTTCTTTTCATTTTACTGGATTTGTATTCGGGACACATTATTATTTAGTAAGTTTAATTATTTTATTTAATTATTAGTTTATTATAGATGTGGATCCAAATGGAGTACTAAATTAGCTATAAATGGTGTAAAAAACCAAACGGTATTAATTTTGAGATGACGTCAACTTATTGTTTGGTGCGAGATGCCGCTTTTATTGGCATGGCGCTTGCTAGTCCAATAAAAGAAAGGTAAAAAATAATTTTTTTATATCTTATTTTTTTTTAGATTATGGTATCCTCTAATTGGGGCGATTTTGACGACTTTGTTTATGGTATCGTCTCGACTTTTGAAGCCTCTTTTGCCTAATAACGATCCGTTTGAATATTATTCTTTCATTTTTTGGACAATTTAATGATCACTTATTTCATGCTGACGATCATCCCGTTTCTCGCTTCTGGATACTCCCAGTCAATCAGCCGACAAAACACAAAAAAAATTGAAAATTCTAGTCATCCCTTTTTTCAATTTTATATCATTTTTATCCTATAAAAAAGACTGTACTTTTTAATTTTAAGTCATTTTTTAAAATTTTTTACAGCCTTTTAAAGGCATTTACCAAAGATATTTTAATTTATTAACTTTAATTAATTTATTTTTTAAAGATGAAATCTTAGCCTGTTTGAAAGGTGGAAAGTGTGCTAATTTTTATTTTCATGGTTTGGCCAGATTTTCTCAAGAAAAAACTTCTGGACTTTTTTAATTTTCTTGCGATTTAATGACCAAAAGTTGTAATTTTCCCTCAAAAATAAATAAATATTTTCCTGAGCCAGAACCACCCCAGATACAAATCTTACACAACCTGGGATTCACAGAAAAGTTAGAGTCCTTAATCACCCACCCACGAGTTTGTTAGGCCAAAAATCATCACTTTTAAAAAATGAAGATTGGAATTCTGGTCACTTTTGAATTGTGATATTGTAACGTCCTGAGGCTGAGATTCGTACTTATTTACCTTTTATTAAAAAAAGTAACAAAGGGCCTAAAAGTGATATTTTAAAATTGCCTTTGAAAGGGTTTCATTATTTTAAAATTTTCACAATTTTTAGATCAATTTTCCTGAATTTTTCAGGCGTAAGCATTTACCTAGGGTTGTGCGATACTTCCGATATATGCGATATTTGTACCGATATATCGGTTCATCCGATATTTGTACCGATATATCGGTTCATCCGATATTTTATTCGATATGATATTCCCTTACCGATATATTGCAATATTTTACAGTATGAATCCGAAAGAAAAATGGGGCAACACACGGATATCCTTCCGATATCGGTTCATCCGATATTCCCTTCCGATATATCGTTCATCCGATATTTCCCTTCCGATATATCGGTTCATCCGATATTCTCCTTCCGAATATCGGTTCATCCAGATAAATCTCAAAAATATCGGAAGAAAGGCCATATCGAATCAACCCTACATTTACCTCTTAGTTGATAATGATTGGTGCTTTATTTTATTTTTTTAATTTGTGTATTTTGTCTTTAAATAATGAATGAAAATTTCTATTTGTCAACCCTTCTAATAGAAGAATCTCTTCGAAATTATAAAGAAAAGGTTTCTCTGTCAAAATCAAGAAAAACTCCCAAAAATCCAGTAAAAACTGCAACTCAACATAAAGAAAATAGTTGAAAACGTTCACCATAAGCATTTGAACATAATACATCTCACCATAAAGAAGAGATTTAACACTTGTTGTTTCAACATTTGTCGTTTCTGTTGAAAACGCCCAAACAGCGTAAAAATACTGAGGGAAATTATGTAATCGTATCTTTTAAAAACATTTTCAAATTTCTTTTGGTTGAGGACAAAAACCATCAAACTTATTAATTTCTGAAGTTTATTGGATCAATCAACATACAAAAAAAAAAAAATTGAGGAAAATTAACAAAAAAATTATATTCCCCTTACTTCCAACATTCCCACACTGAAATTTCCGAAAAAATAATAAATAAACCTATTTTCATTCTTTCACGTTTTACATATAACAGTATATACAGTATCAAAATACAAACAAATGGGAGATCACACTGCATTCTTTTATATATTTTTTTAAAAAATATACACAGAACTTTTTAAACGGGAATAAACGTTTACATGTAATAAAATATAAACAATGATTAATTTTATGGTTGAACGTTAATAAAAATATAAGTACCATTTTTTTTTACACTTTGCAAAGAAAAAAAAGTGAACAAAAGCAGGATGAAGGCGTTTCCGGTACTGCCATGTCATTAAGAACTATTAAGCGAAGGTGAGGAAAGGATTTGAGCGAACTTAGAATTTAAACTTTTAAAAATTTATTTAAGGCAATAATATTTTTTAAATATTTACACAAATTAGGGGGGTCACAATTCGCCTACTGGTGTTAACATCATTTGTGTTCTTAAAAAATAATTTTAGCTGTTTTTTAAATTAAGAAAAAAAAGAGAAAAACGCAATTTACATCAATTTTGTGCTGTTTGGGAGGAAACTTAATGAGAAATAAAAATAGTTTATGCCACAATTTTTATTGAATCTTGTAAAAATTGTTTACAAAATTTAGGCCGAACTGTTTTGTCCAAATTTAAAATAAATAATCAACAAAAAAAATATTGTGCACATTTTATCAATCTTTTGTTATAATGTACAAATAATTGTATTTTTAAAAATAAATATATTCAACAAAAAAGGGAGAGTAGTCTTTAAAAGTAGATTTACAACAAAACAGAAGGCGAAATGATGTAAACATGAGGCGAGTTTAGGGAAAAAAAATTAACGAAAAAAAAGAACGGAAGTTATTAATGAAGAAAAGAAAAAAATGTTTTTGTACAAAATCATGAAAAGTTTTCATGGATGATGTTAAACGCCCGGATCACGCTAAGTAGCTGTAGGTGTCTTTTTGACCGTCAGTTCTTTCTAAGTATTCTTTTTCTATAAGTATGTCGATGCATTTCTAAAAAATAAAAAAAAATTAGAAAAAGGGAAGAAAATAATAATTACCTTGATAATATGAACTCTGGGCTTAAATCTTGAGGATAACTGATTTAAAACTTCCGCGACTAATTGTTGATGTTTGAGTTGTTTTCGCATTTTCATAATACGGACGATTGCTGCCTGAATCAACAGCTTTCGATCCTCTCGATGTGTTTATGTGTCGTCTCGGCTTCCATTTTCATTTCTGCTTTCATCGGCATATTTATATTGACCCTCAGTTTTTACTATATCAATTTAGTAATGGTACTTTTTTTTTAAATTTTTACTTTTTGTATGCTGTAAAAGTGCAAGGACGGATGTGGGTTGTAACTCGGCATCGTCACCATCGTCTGTGTGTAACAGTTTCGCTTTTAATAAAATCTGTAAGACTTGGTGAAGGATATCAGTCTTGATCTGAGTACTTTCTGAGAGCGGGGCGACCGTCCAGGATTCCGAGGTGTTGTATTGAAGTAAGACAGCCATCTGTAGAGTCGAAGCTTGTAAGTATACCTTAAAAAAAAATTAATGATTAAAGATAAAAATGAAAAAATACCGGTTTTAAAACAGTTAGTAATTAGTTCCCCTTTAGACATATTGTAAAGCCAGTTAGCTTCCTTCCTGAATGTTGACTACTATAAAACGTTGTAAATCTAGACACACTTCTTTCCAACTAAAAATAAATTAGCGATAGTTTAGAATGTCAGAAATATGATTAGAAACTGACTTCAGTAGGTAAAGAAAAGTTGTGGCTGAGTTGAAAAGGCCAAGATCCAGATGAGAGGACTTGAATGCTGAAATCGATATCTGGCTCTTCGTTGAGGTTTAGAAGATGGCCCCTAAACTGTTCATTCAGATCTTTTGATACTCCGATATCCTGGAACATTCTTGAAGTTTGCTGGTGTACTCGAAGCCGCACGCTTGTTTCAGTTTGCTTATCATGCTCGCTTCCGCGTCGTCGCTTGCGGACATATGTTGAACCAACCGTTGGCGAGCATTTTTGAATAGAATTTCTGAAAGACATCTTTGTCTTCGATATATTTAAAGACCACCATCTAAAGTTAAATAAATAATTAAATATAATTTATGAGGAAGTTTAAATTCAATTGGATGAACAAAACAATAAATTTTGAAGTTAAAGGTTGAAGCCCTGAACTGACTGTTTAGCGAGGATTAAGGATTTCAGCTGCCAATGACAATAAAGTGAATGTTTAGCTGCCAATGTCTGTTAAGACATAAGATCATTCAAATGCCAATCTGCGATTCAATGTCTGCTTAAATGACAATTAAGCGACTGTTGAGCTGCCAATGTGACATTAAAGCGGCTGTTAGCTTACGATCTAATGATTTAAACTGAAGATAAAGCAACCATTCAGCCATTAAGATTCAATGGCCGTTTAAATGTTGACTGTCAAGCAGCAAGCTGACGATTAATGTTGACTGTTCAGCTGACAATTTTGACGTTAAAGCGGCTGTTTAGCTGACTATGATTTTTAGCTGAAATAAAGCAACATTCAGCTGCCATTAAGATTCAATGGCCGTTTAAATGACAAATAATTGACTGTCAAGCAGCAAGCTGACGATTAATTGACTGTTCAGCTGACAATTTTGACGTTAAAGTGGCTGTTTAGCTGACAAAGTAATGACTTTTAAGCTGAAAAAAAGCAACAATTCAGCTGCTATTCAAGTTTCAATGGCCGTTTAAATGACAAATAATGACTGTTCAGCTGAAATTTGACGTTAAAGTGGCTGTTTAGCTGACAAAGTAATGACTTTTAAGCTGAAGATAAAAAACTCAGCTGCTATTCAAGATTCAATGGCCGTTTAATGACAAATAAGTGACTGTCAAGCTGACGATTGACGGTTCAGCTGCCAATCTGACATTAAAGCGGCTGTTAGCTGACAAACTAATGACTTTAAGTAAGAAAGCAACAATTCAGCTGCATTCAAGATTCAATGGCCGTTTACATGAAATAAGTGACTGTCAAGCTGACGATTGACGGTTCAGCTGCCAATCTGACATTAAAGCGGCTGTTTAGCTGACAAACTAATGACTTTAAGGTGAAGATCAAGCAACATTCACTGCCATTCAAGATTCAATGGCAGTTTACATGAAAATAAGTGACTGTCAAGCTGACGATTGACGGTTCAGCTGCCAATCTGACGTTAAAGCGGCTGTTTACTGACATCTAATGAGTAATGACTTTAAGCTGAAGATAAAGCAACTATTAGCTGCCATTCAAGATTCTTCAGCTGACAATTTTACGTTAAAGCGGCTGTTTAGCTGACAAAGTAATGACACTAAAAGACTTTTAAGCTGAAGATAAAGCAACAATTCAGCTGCTATTCAAGTTTCAATGGCCGTTTAAATGACAATAATTGACTGCCAAGCAGCAAGCTGACGTTAATTGACTGTTCAGCTGACAATTTTACGTTAAAGCGGCTGTTTAGCTGACAAAGTAATGACACTAATGACTTTTAAGAAGATAAAGCAACAATTCAGCTGCTATTCAAGTTTCAATGGCCGTTTACATGACAAATAAGTGACTGTCAAGCTGACGATTGACGGTTCAGCTGCCAATCTGACATTAAAGCGGCTGTTTAGCTGACAAACTAATGGATTTTAAGCTGAAGATAAAGCAACAATTCAGCAGCCATTCAAGATTCGATGGCCGTTTACATGACAAATAAGTTACTGTCAAGCTGAAGATGACGGTTCAGCTACCAATCTGATGTTGAGCAGCTGTTTTAGCTGACAATCTAATGATAATGACTTTTAAGCTGAAGATAAGCAACAATTTAGCTGCCGTTAAAGATTCAATGGCCGTTACATGACAAATAAGTGACTGTCAGCTGACGATTAAGGTTCAGCTGCCAATCTGCAAGCGGCTGTTTAGCTGACAATCTAGTGACTGTTAATTGACTGTCAAACCGACAAATAAGCAACTGATCAACAACTGTTTTCTGGCCTAAAAGACCAATGAAAGATCATGCTAAAAGGGTGCTTCTGGCTAAATAAAAAGGAGGATAATCAATTATGAAAGATACATACGACTTGATTAAGGTATTCAAGTTCGGCCCTTCGGGATTCTTGGACGACTTTTGAGCAGAATATCACAGAACTTGGCGAGAAGCTCAGGACTTTTCGAGCTCGAACGGCCATTTACGGCGTTGTTATTTATAATTTTACGCTTGTCCAATGCAGCGACGAAACCGGTGTCGTTGTTAAACGCCGTAATTACAAGAGCGTATACTTTTTGTGAACTCCAAGAGTGGTCGAAACATAAGTTTTAGGATCCTAAAGAAATATAATTATAGATTCTAAGGTAAAGATAGAGAAAACTTACGTTGGAGGCAGTGTCAGAAATTTTTTCGATCGCATTCAGACCTTGGTTAGCAATATGGGCTTCTAAATAGCGACCTTAATTCCCCTAGAGCGTCCGGTATTCTGGCAACAAGTTGATACATTCGGCCCAAATCCTCATTTTTGTCAGCATCGAGAAGATTCTGGAATTCAGCATGGAGAACTTCCATCTGCTTCTCGATAATGACCCTTTCGCACGTTTTGGCAAGTCTTTCCGAAGTCGTCTCATGAAGATAAACTTGAACTCGTTTCTGCTCTTCGGCAAGCCTTAACTCCGCCTAAAATCAAAACAATAACCAAAAAAACCCATGGATTTTAAAACAAACCTTTTTCATATATCCGTAACCGGATTCTGGCAGAGAAATTCAGTACTTTCTTTAGCGTAAAACCTTTCCGTGTCTTCCAAAAAGACATTTTCAAACGATTCTTTGTACACGCTAAGATTTGGACCTTTCGCCGAAGGATCTTCTTCATTTAGGCCTTCAAAAAAAATAAAATAAAAACCGAAAACACAAAATCATAAACGTACCTAATTCAACATAACAATTAATCACACCACTCACAAGCCTTGTATTAATAGTTTCGCCATTTCGTCCCTTTCAATTAATTTCAAACAGCATTCGTAACCTAAAAAAAATAATTAAATGTTTAATTAATTTATACAACAAACCTGTCTATTGAGAAGTTTAAAAAAGTTATCTCTCCATGTTACTAAAGCGAGCTGGTAAATTTCATAGATTCCTTTTCTCCCTTCTTCACATTCTCTCCGAACCCAGTGTCTGAAGAAAATACTTTTAGTTTTACATTTGTAAGCCCGAAAAAAGCCACAAAAGGGCATTTTTAGGCCTGAGTGTTGGAAATAAAAAGTACTAGTTTGAAGAGCTTCCACGAAAACTTCCTTATAGAGAGTAAAATATATAGGAGGGGGAGTATCAAGGGGGAAGTATAACGGAGGGGAATATAAAGGATTGGGAAGTATAACGGGGGAAGTATAACGGAGGGGGAAAATAAATCAAGGTAGAAATAATGGATTTTTGCCCAAGGGAGCTCCCTCTCGTAACTGGTGGACGAATGAAATTTCTCCCTACTATATGATAATTAATGTAGAAAATCGATAATTTTTTTTACACCAAATTTTTTTAAAATGTAAGGAGTATTTGGTGAAAATCGGAACAACGGTTCGGCCACAGCGCAGTTTTTAAAATTACAAACGTGCATATCTCCGCCTTTTTTCGAAATTCAAAAATCGCAGACAATAATTCTTGTTCAACTATTCAGGAAGGTTGTGTGAAAATTTGGTGAAAATCGGTCACTGTGGCCGTAAATGTTCTGGAAAAAATGCTACGGCGGCCGGCACCACAGACAAAGTTGAGATCGGTAAAGATCAATGATTTGACCCTCGGGTCTGGAAGACCCTTCCCCAAAACCCCGACGTCAAGGGTATCACAATAACTTCTTTAAGGAAAATAACAACCGAAAATCTATAACTTACCTATTTAAATAAGAACAGACGCCATTTAAAACTTTTGAACTGAACTGATACTGTTCCCACTGTTTAGTGTAAAATTGAAGAACGTCTTCATCCATCAAATGAAGTCCATCCTGAGATAAAAAAATTAATTTTTAGTCAAAAAATTAAGAAAATTTCTTACCCGCAACAGAGTAACTAAATAATTCCGTAAAAATTCTCGAAGGCATTTGTATAATTCCAAGCCGACAGTTGAGCACCTCCAGAAACCTAGAAATTAATTAAATAAAGAAACAAAAAATAAAAAAAGAACATACTTGATTCTTTTTTGTTTTAGATGATGAAGATTTGCTCACTTGTTGATGAACGCTAGTACAATAGTTGTATACATGACTAAAAAAAAGTTAAGGAAAAACAGGTTTTCAACAAAAAGAAGTCAAGAAAAATTGACAGAAAAGGATACGTGTATAGTTCGATATATCTGGTTTTCGACATGTATTCTCGATTGTAGACCTGTTCGATACCTTGCCGAAGGTCGTCCCAAATCTGGTCGAGTTCCGTCTGCTTGACAACGCCGGTTTGATTGCGACTCGAAGCCATTTTGACCGACATTCTGCACAAAAAAATTTTCTTTTTTTTCACAAGTTTCAAAATATCAAGAAATCGAGAGAAAACCACATGATACTCAATTATCAAAATTTTAGCTTTTACTTCAGAGTTTATCACAATTTGAAGCCTTTGTTACTGTTATTAAATTAAAAAACGAAAATGTAAACATAAAATTTAGAGAAAAAAATTAAACACATGTGAAAGAGTTACATCATTAATAGCCTAATTTCAACGACTCTCATCAAGAATATTTTAAAAATTAATAATGATTTTTTTAAACTAATTAGTATTTGTGGAAATTTTCAGAAAAAAAGGAACCAATGGTAGCGTGCGGACACCCGGTCATTTTGACCAAAAGAAGGCTGGAAGACCCATTTTTGAGAAAACAGGCTTAAAAAATAACTTCCAAAAAGTAAAAATGATTGTAGATATGGCCCAAATTTGGGTTGATGTGTTCAAATTAAATCAAACAAAAAAAAACCTAAAAGAACTATCTGAATTTATTCAGAGGGTAACTTCCTAGCATTAAAATACAATTGATTGGACAAAAATTTGGGTTGAATAGGATAGGAAAGCAATTATAATAGGCCATTTTGACCTTATGACCCATTTTCAGAAAAACAGACTTAGAGAATAACTTCCAGGAAGTTAAAAAACGATGGACTTTCTCGACATGGCCAAAATTTAGGTTTCTTAGTTCAATTGACCAAGGAAGCCCCAAAAAAGGAACCAATGGTAGCGTGCGAAAACCAGGTGGTTTTGACCAAAAGGAGTCTGGAAGACCCATTTTTGAGAAAACAGGCTTAAAAAATAACTTCCAAAAAGTAAAAATGATTGCTAGATATGGCCCAAATTTGGGTTGATGTGTTCAAATTAAATCAAACAAAAAAAACCTAAAAAACTATCTGAATTTAGGTTCAGAGGGTAACTTCCTAGCGTTAAAATACAATTGATTGGACAAAATTTTTATAGGATAGGAAAGCAAATATAATTGGCCATTTTGACCTTAAGACCCATTTCAAAAAAACAGACTTAGAGAACAACTTCCAGGAAGTTAAAAAACGATGGACTTTCTAGACATGGCCAAAATTTGGGTTTCTTAGTTCAATTGAATCACAAAAAAACACAAAAGACTTAACAGAAACCTCAATTTTCAATCAATTCAGTAATTACATCACTGAAAAATTGACTTCCAGGGATCAAGTTGGCCAAATGTTAGAACTAGAAACCTCCTTTCAGATAATGTCAATTTATCATTAATCACAACTTTCAAAACCAAAATTAATTGATAAAAAATAAAATTTAATTCTCAAAAAACAAAAAACTCAACAATAAAAGAAGGAAGAGAAAAAAAAGTCTTAAGTGACTTCCTGGTTTTATCAGTTCCTCATTTACGACCTACGGACCTTATAAGGAAGTTTAAAAACATTAAAAGAAAACAAATTAAGTTTTTAAAGCATAATCAAATAAATACTTACTTCCAAAATAAAGAAAAGTTGAAATTTTAAATTAATTCCTGACGGGCGAAAACTCGGACAAGAGCCAATTCGAATCTTCCATCTTCAAAACAAAACTTCAAGAAAGTTCATTTGAGGCATTTTACGAAAAATGAGAACTAAAATTGATTTAAAAAAATTAAAAAAATGAACAAAACGAAAGAGAAATTGAAGAAATTTCAAGACAGAAGGGCCGATCAAAAAAATATCGAGGTTAACTTTTAACTTTTTTGGTTTAAAATTAACTTTAGAATAAATAAAAAATTAATAATAATATATTAAAGTGTAGATTTTAAGTTATTTTTAGGCCTTAATCCTTTTTTATTTTATTTTTAATTAAATTGATTATTACCGTTATTCACACAAAGATGTTTTTTTATGTCTTAAATAAAAGATTTATTGAAATATGAAAAATAAAGAACAAAAAACAGTTTCTTAAAGTTTAAAATATGGAAAATTAGAATTATTTTAAACAAATAACAACGTTTTTGTTAAAAGGAAAGATTGCACTTTTTTATTCCCGTTGTCCTCTTGGGGCAATCAGGATAGCCAACGTAATATATTTATTCCCGCTTTACACGGAAGAAGTGGGAAAAGTATGTGATAATGTAAAATAATTTTAATATTTTTAAAATAGATTTTTGTGTCAAATTTTTAAAATATTTAAAGTCAGATAAATTTTTTGCGTACATCTTTTCTTTTTTTAGGTCGATTTTTTTAATGTGGCAGCATTGTCTAATCAGTGAATTCTTACGTCACTGTGTAATCACAATAATAAAAAGATGCTATAAAGCTTATTTTAGTTTAGAAAAAAGGCTTTAAAATGACAGAAAACGCGGCGAGAGATGTTAGCCTTAAGAATTTCTTCATATTCCATTCAAAATATGGCCAAAAAGAAGGAGAAGTGAGTTTTTATCATTTTTTAAATTTATAAATCACTATATTTCTTTGCAGGAAGAAGAAAAAATCATATTTCTACCCTAAGGAATTGTCGAGTGACAATAAAATGAAAGAAGTCGGTTTGAGCGAAGCAATAATCAAATTTATCGAGTGAGTCGCTAATTTTTGAGTTTTCAGTTGGTAAACCTTTTTTACAGGAATTTTTCATTTCGCCATGTGAGGAACTCAGGACTGAGAAAACGCGGAAGATTTTTTATCAGGCAGAAGAAAATATTTGGATGGTCATGGTAAATATATGGTTTCTCTATGAGATGGGGGAGTCATAAAGCTGAAACTTAATACGAATGTCAATGGAAGTATGAATATTATGCATATTTTATGAACAGTGTGGGTATTGTAAAGCTAATCTTATGATTTAGTATGATTTGGGCGATATTTATAAGGGGAGTTCAAGGAAAAAAGCGAATATAATTTTTGAAGACAAAAGTTGTACAAACCAGAAAATTGGTTTTCCGTCAAATAGCCTAGAAAAACTACCAAAAATCAAAAAATGGGGTTTCCCTGCCAAAAAACAGAGAAAATTCTTGAATATCTGGTATGGGCTTTTTCTTCCAAAAAACCTAGAAATGCTTCTGAAAATTCTGTAAAAATGGGGTTTTTCTGCCAAAAACCTAAGAAAAATTCTAAATTGGGTTTCCCTGTCAAAAAACCGAGAAAAACTCTCAAAATTTTGAAAAATTGAGGATTTAGTTTAGAAACCGGAAAAACTGCCAAAGGTTCTGTAAAAACCGGGGGGGGGGGGGGGGGGGGTAAAAATAGATTTTTTTTTTTTAACGGAGGGATTTTTGTAGAAAAAAATCCATCATCTACTTGGGTTATTTCAGGTAGTTTTTCTTTGTTTCTTGTTTATCTAGATTTTATTGTAGACGATAAACATTCCATATGGGCCTAGAAGTCGTGACGTTTTAGACGGCATGGAATACCTCGACCATCAAATCAAAACTCCCGTATTTCAAGCAGTCCTTAAAGAAGCTACCTTTCCTCAAGAATGATCCTTGGACCTTACGAAAGAATAATAAACCAAACTGGACTTCTGAACGACCTCAAAACCAAAACTCAATCATTCTTCACTAAAGTAAAATAACCCAAAGTTTTAAATTAATTAATTTTTTCAGTATTTAGACAATTTAAAATTAAAAGATTATGACATCGTAGATGTTTTTCAAGGAATTGAATACTTCGGAACGGACAAACCGAGGTTTTTATCCGCTCAATCCATCGTCAATCAAGTCGAAGGGAAATTTCCAATTTGCGATCACTCAATGTTGCTTTTCGATGAAAAATTAGTTTGGTAAAACTTTTTTTATTTTTTTCCCATCTTCAATTTTTTCTTTATTTTTAGGAGTGGCTTACATTCTGAAGATACTCAAATGCTGTATAAATACCTAGTCAAAAGTATCATTCCTGTTTTTATTTATAAAACTCGACCATTAAGTGGGAATGTTTCTCTTCCTCTATCTATGAGGTAACTTTTTAGTATTATTTTTATAAATTAATAAATTCCATAGATTTATAGTTGGTACTCAAGGAAAAGAAAGAAACGTTTATTTATCTAAAGTTGCCAAACCTGGTTTTTACCATCTTATTGTCTATCGAGTAAATCAAGCAACTTTATGTCTTCTTAGCCAATGTAATGACTCTATTTATTATTTATATATTTATTAATTTTTTAGGTTCTAATATCATAAAAGAAGATTTTTTTACTAAATTACATGAGTTTCTGTATGATAAAATAAATGATTTCTGTAAGGAAGTCTCTGTTTCGAAAAGTCCGACTAAAAACGCCCCAGAAACGGATATCTCGAGGTAATAAAAATAAATTAATTTAAATTTATCTTTTTTTTAGATTTATTTATTTTAATTCGACAAATCTTGCTACTAAGACGATCTTCATGAGAGGAGTCAGATTCCAGTTTCGAAAGAGGCTTTGGGACTTATGGTTGATATTAACCAGCAACATACTGAGTAAGGATGATGGAATCTATTTTAAATTTTGTTTATTTTGAATTTTAGCTTAGAATCTGAGTGTAAAACGAGCGAAATCATTTATAAAACGAACTCCGACCATTGGGTCGCTGGGATGATGTCGAACGGGCGGAAATTCTTTGTGACTGTCGACAAAAAGAAAGACCTTCTCGACGCCAGCAGTAAGTTTTCATTATTTTAAAATGGAAGCTAAAAAGGGTTACTAAATTGAACTAAGAATAGTTAAAATGTAGAAAATCATTCAGAAAGTTGTTTTTGGGAATTGTCCTGCCTTTTACTTCTTAAGAAGTATTGTGATACCCTCGACGTCAGGTTTTTGGGAAGGGTCTTCCAGACCCCGGAGGGTCAATCATGATCTTTACCGATCTCAACTTTGTCTGTGGTGCCAGCCGGCCGTAGCATTTTTTCCGGAACTTTACGGCCACAGTCCGATTTTCACCAAATTTTCACACAAATTTCTTTAGCTGCGAAGAAGAAACTAACGAGGGGATTTTTGAATTTCGAAAAAATGGCGGAGAATGTCTGTTTGAAATTTTAAAAAATTGCCGCGGCCGTTCGTCCAATTTTCACCAAATTTTCACCAATTACTCCTTATATTTTTTACGAATTTTGGTGTAAAAAAATTATTCAAAAAAAAAAGCGCAAATTTAAAGAGAAAAACAAATTAAAAAAAAAAAATCGGAAATTTTCTAAAAAAAAAAAAAATTCCCCTCTGTTATACTTCCCCCTTTGTTATACTTTCGTTCCCTTATACTTCCCCCTCCGTTATACTTCCCCTCCCATGTACTTCCCCCTCCTATATTTTTACTTCTCTTTAAGGAAGTTTTCGTTGGAAGCTCTTCAAACCAGTACTTTTTTCCCAGGGATCTTAAAGTCCTGTTTTTAGGGCAAAACACCCCAAATCATAAATGAGAGTTTCTGGGCCTAAAAGCAAGATTTCAAACCATTTTCTTCAATTTATCCTTTCCTAGGGGCTTTACTTCTAAAAAAATTTTTTTATTCATTTATTTATTTATTTGTTAATATTTCAGAAGAAATCGAGCTCGTTCGAGACAGACAACTGAGAGGGATCTTTTTTCATATTTAAACCTGTGATATTAAACGCCAAATTTTATTATGTTTTTGCTTGTTTAAATATAAGACTTAATTTTTATTGCTTTTTTTCCCCCTGATGGGAGCCAAATTTAAAAAAGAGACCCCACTCCTGTTGAAGATTCTATTTTTAGAAAACTCATTTGTCTTTTTATGCAGTTTAATGCTTATTCAGAGAATTAAAAAAAAAAGTGTTGATAGGATAATTGTGGCCTTTTAATGATGTGAATTTGACTTTGAATGTCCATTCATCCCTTCCCTTATTTTTTTTTTTGTCCCACTCCAATGATGGTGAGTTGATATTAACATTCAGTCAACTCCTTTAAGTTAGAAAGTAAACTTGAAAAAAAAAAAATGTTTCCATTTGAAATTGTTGATTTGGATCCGGGACGAATCAAAAGCTCATGTCGCACTTCGAAGGCGAAAGAACCGGCTTTTGTCAAGTCGGCCCCAAAAAATATATACTTCCAGCTGCTTATAAAAATCATGCCGAACGCTATTACAGTATGCCGATCAAAAAAGACGACGTATGGGTCATCACGTATCCTCGTTCAGGTAAAATAATAATTTTATTTTTATCCATTTTATTTTCCTTAAAGGTACAACTTTATGCCAAGAGCTCGTCTGGTTGGTTGTTAATAATTTTGACTATGAAAAAGCTTCTTCAAGTGTTTTGGACAAACGGTTTCCATTTTATGAGTAAGTTTTATCAAAAATTAAATTTTTATCATAATTGTCCCCTTTTATCTTTCTTCCTCACTTTCCTTTAAAATTAAAAAAAACTAATTATTCTTTCCATTTTTTTTAAACGATGTACAAGAATGATTAATCTATTGTTATTTGAACAATATATTGGCTAAGGAAAATGATAAATACTGGATAAAATATTAGGCAACCGTTTCTGAATAGTAGTGATTAGTTGTGTAACCAAGTATGAAAGTAAAAGAAAAACACAAAATTGTCAAACTAATTTATTATTTCTCATATAGTCTAAATTTCTCTGATGAGAACTTTCTCAAACAAGCAGAATATTTTTTTTTAAATATTTAAGTAGGTGTCGAAGAAAAAATGAAAGTTTTCGCCCGGCCAGCCCAACAGCCTTAATTTCTCCGTGAAAAAAAAAAAAAAAAAAAAAAAAAAAAATTGTCCAAAATTGAGTTAAATACAAAGGAAGATACTTGTTAAAATTTGGTCAAAATCAGATAAAAATTGCGGCCGCCAAGTGTGGTGTTTCCAGAGATTGTAGGGTATAACAATAACTTCCTTTTTGAGGAGTTTAAAAGTCTAGTTGAAAGAATTAATGGTTTAGAACTCAATAATTTCTTTCTTTTAAAAAAGTTGAAATCAATTTGATAAGAGAAAATTACATAACTGTCTTTTTATATCCTTGTTTTATTACATGAATTTTCCAACATAAATTTTATTTTGTAGTTTCTTGAGGCCTTGAAATCTCAATTAATTCCACTAACGATGTCTTAATAACTTTTATCTGGATAATGGATTAAAAAATAGCTTGAGAGTCTACTTGCTGATTTTTTTAATTGCAGATTTAGTATTTTGCATCATATAAAATTCCATGAGGAAGTCACCGAGATGAGTGAAAACGATCCGAATGTGATAAAAGAACTTGCTTATTGGCGAGAACATGGATATGAAACTTTTCCACATTTGAAATCGCCAAGACTTATAAAGACTCATCTTCCATACAGTCTTCTTCCTCCCGAACTTGTTGAAACGTGCAAGTCGATATATATCGCTCGGAATTCCAAGGATGTCGCTGTATCTTATTATCACCATAATCGCCTCCTTCGCCTTCACGGTTACGTCGGCGACTTCCGTCAATACTGGGAATACTTTGAAAAAGATCTTTGTAATTTAGAGTTTTCTTTAAAATCTTATTTTTTAATATTTTTTCAGTGGTTTACTCGCCACATATTGAACATGTCAAAGAAGGTTGGGAGCTTAAAGATGATCCTAATGTTTTATTTTTATTTTATGAGGATATGATGAAGGTTTGTTGTAAACATAGTGCATTTTTTAAAATTTTCTTTTCAGGATTTATCTGGAAGTATTACAAAGATTGCTGAATTCTTAAATAAGCCTGCTTCCAAGAAGACATCGAAAAACTTGCAGCTCATCTTGAAATAGACAATTTCCGAAAAGTTGTTAAAACGCATGAAAATATTCCGATGAAAGGAATTATGAATCCGAACGCCCAAAGTTTTATACGATCAGGTAAAATTTATAAATTGTATGTTTTTATTTTTTTAAATTTATTTTTTAGGGAAAGTTGGTGATAAAAGTGAATTTACTGACGATCTTAAATAAGAGCAGACGATTGGATGAATAAAAGGCTGAGTGGAACCGATATCGTTTTTCCAAAAAAATAAAATTGATTTATTAAATATTTTTCTTCATAAACTGTTTTTTTGCCTGCTTTTTATGACTTTTAAAAAATTGGGAACTAACGCAAAAAATTTTTTTATCCAAATGAAAGAGTACAAAAAATTAAAAACAATGCCGTTTGAATTTTTTTCCTGCGTTGAAAAATAGATTTTTAATGAATTTTTGAAATCGCCTTTTCTTACTTTTGATAAGAACGTTCTTTCATGAGGGGAAGGGAGCGTGACGTCACTTTCGTCCATTTCGGGCCGACTACCCTACGTTCTCCTATAAGGATCTGATCGTACTCACGCTCTTCAACCTTGGACTTCCACTTAGTCTTAATTTTATGATCGTATCCAGTTCACAGACTTGTTGTGTTTGTCATTTAAACTTTTATAATTATTTTTACTACTTTTATCTTCAAAATGGTCAGATAGGTACAACACTTGTCGGATAAAAGTACTGGTTTGAAGAGCTTCCAACGAAAACTTCCTTAAAGAGAAGTAACAATATAGGAGGGGGAAGTATTTTTTTTTTCGAAAATTTTTCCAACTTTTCATTTTTTTTTTCAAAAAATTTTCCAAGTTAGTTTTTTCGAAAAATTTTTTAAGTTTTTTTTGAAAAATTTCCCGGTTTTTTATTTAAATTTGCGTTTTTTCTAAGTACCTACCTACTTTTTTCCGAATTTTTTTAAGTGTCAAGGAAGAAATAATGGGCTCTTTTTTAATTTAAATTTTAAGGATAAAAACAGGATAGAAGAAGAAATTACAAAAATTTGCCCCTTTAAATTAAATTTAAATTTACCAGTGTTGTTATCCACCAAAATTTCCATTAGATGTATCATAATGGGCTCTTTGTCCTATGGATGTGCCTCTCGTAATGGGTAGAAGTAAGAAATTTCTCCCTACTAAATAAAATTAAAATTAAAAGTGGCAATTTTTTTATACCAAAAATTCTTAAAAATATAAGGAGTAATTGGTGAAAATTTGGTGAAAATCGGACCAGCGGTTCGGACGCAGCGAATTTTTAGAAATTTCAAACAGACATATCTCCGCCATTTTTTCGAAATTCAAAAATCGCCCTCGTTAGTTTCTTGTTCACCGGCTAAAGAAATTTGTGTGAAAATTTGGTGGAAATCGGATGAAAACTGTGGCCGTAAAGTGTTCCGGAAAAAAATGCTACGGCCTCATGCTATGAAGCTAGGGAGCGGAATAGACGGGAATGACGTCACGTTTTCGGTCTCCCCGCACCGCCCATCAGAAGCTTCTTATCACTATCCAAATTTCAAAAATTCATTAAAAATCTATTTTGAACGTAGGAAAAAAATTCAAATATTTCTATTTTTTTTGCTCTTTAATTTAATATATATTTCAACTTAAATATTTTACTAACGTTAGTTCCTAATTCAAAAAGAAGTAGAGATGGGCTGCCTCTAGGAGAACTTCTAAAAGTAAGGCTTCCCTAACCATCCCTAAGAATTAGAAAAATTTTTCCAAAGAACAAAACATGGAGGGTATCACAATAACTTCTCTTTTAGAAAGAAGTTTGTTATTAAGGTATAAAAAATAAGTCTTCCCCCAGCCAGGCCAGCAGTAGGTATTTTGTGAAGGCGTAGAACTGCTGAAACCACTGTCTCAATTTTTGGAGGAGCTGTTCTTCTCCAAAAGTGCTCCAATCAAAAAAGTGATCTAAGTAAAAGTTGTTGAAAATTAAGTGCAGAATTGATTGCAATCATAAAATCATAGGGTTCCCATTTAAAATAACGGATTTCATGTCGCTGGGACACCCTGTACATTAAAATTAAATCAGCTAACTGCAATAAAATCTTCGTTAAAAAATGAGGGGGTTTACTTTATATTTTTTCATAAAACCCCTTTTTAACGCAGCCTTGGGGAGGTGGAGAAATGTCTTGAGTTTTTTTTTGATTTGGCATGACTGCCAATGACTTTCTAGTTTGAGAGGTTTCTGGGTTGTTTGGCGGTTATATTTTTTACGTTCTCTGTTTTTGTTGTTCTTTTGTGATCTCTTATCCTTATTTTGTTATCTGTTTTTTTAATTTATCGTTTCTGCTATGATAAAAAAGAGGGAAACGTCGGTCTTGTCCGCTCCGTTCCCCGCGTCCCTTTGGTGTGTTGTTTTAAGATGTGACCCTCGTTTTTGGCGGTCGTAACGAACCCAGGATGGTCCCACCCGTGAGCGAGAGCTCCGATCATGCCTCCGAGAGACTCAGACTTCAAGAGCAGATACTTTCTTTGGTGAAAAACTGTCAGAAACGTTTCGGAGGAAGGAGCGAACTCGCGACAGAGCTCGACCCCTACGTCAGCGCCTTGTGCTCTACTTTAGAGCAAGTTTTAAACCATGGGTTGAGAAACGTCGAGAAGAAATCCTCTGCTCTAAAGTAAACCCGAAATATCAAAAACTTGATTTAACCTTCTTTTTCAGACAAATGACTGATTTGGTGAGAGGTTCAAAAATGACCGTCTGGGACGTAATACAAGGTCAGCTAACAAGCCACGAGCGTGAGCGATATGAGATGCTCCGCCAAATTTGGACAGACCGTGGCCGCTACCGCGCTTGGATCCGCTCAGCCATCAACGAAAACTCCCTCGAGCGCTACATGACCACATTCATATCGAACCCTTCGCTCAAAAACTACTACGAAGACTGGGCCTTCGTCTGCGACCAAGAACTAAGTTCAACTTTACCCAACATGGCCGCTGGATTAAGTTCGATATTATTCGCTCTCAGCATCGACCGTCCTGAATTAAACCAACCCAATTTCACCGACCCTGTAGAAAACAGCGCTGTTTCTATAAATGAAAAAGTACTTGAAGAACCTGCCACCGGTAAAACAAAAACACTTTTATCTTTTATTTATTTAGTTATCTTGCAGCGATTAAAAAGAAAAAAGAAGGCAAAAAAGTACCTCAAATCATATCATTTGGAGATGAAGAAGTCATTTCTCCCTCCCAGGTCAAAAATTTCTCATCTTCCCCTGTTGAAATTCCCGTAAGATAATCTTTGTTTATATTTGCTTTTAATCTTAATCTTTTAGGAAATTCCATCTTGTGAGATTGAATGTGCTGAAGAAGCCACAGGCTGCGATGATAATTCCCTTAATGACAGTGATATCAAATATGAAGAATCTCAATCAAGGTATTCATAATTTATAAAAATTCATCTTTTATTTAATATCATTTTAGCTCTACATTAAGAGTAATAAATAATTCAAACGTGGGTGATTTAATTCCAGTTAAAATAACTGAAGAAACGCATTCTTCAGAAGATTCCATATCTGTTCCTAGTTTTTCTGAGGTAAAACACTTTTTTAAATTAAAATTAAATGTTGTTTAAAATAAGGAAGTGGAGTCTGCGGGCTCAGCGAATACAGAAATAGGTATCATAAACGACAAAGATTTGCGGAATGAAATTGAGAGTTTGAAGCAAAAACTGGAACAATGTCAGGAAGCGAACGTTTTGCTCAACTCGCAGATCAATCATCTGACTGCGCAGCATCAACAGAAGCTCAATCAGTCCGAGACAAAAATCCAAGAGTTAAACAGAGAAAACGAACTTTTAAAAAACCAATTAAGAAAATACGTCAGTGCCGTCCAGATGCTTAAACAAGATGGACAGGATTTTCAAGGCGAGGAACTCTACCAACAAAAACTCGTTCAGGTAATGAAAAAACAATTTTTTTTCTTAAGTTTATCAATATTTTAGGTTGCCGAAATGCATGGTGAACTCATGGAACTTAATGACCGCCTTCAAAGAAATATTGTCGCCAAAGAAACCATCATTAGAAGATTATATCTTGAACTAGAAGCCCTCCGAGGTCCTTTAGGTCCCACAGAAATTGATGTCAGCACACAAATTATAAGCCTTTGGATTCCCTCAGTCTTTTTAACCGGATCGTCAAAACAACATCACGTATATCAAGTAATGGAGAAGAAATTTTAATAATTTGTGATCCTATTTTTATTTTTTAGATTCACTTAAGGATAGGGCAAGAAGAATGGAATGTGTATAGACGATATTCTCAATTTTATGCTTTGCATTATGTTTTAAAAAAGACTTCTCCTATCATATCTGCATTTCAGTTTCCGCCCAAAAAAACTTTAGGAAATAAGGTAAAGAACGTCTTTTTCAGAGCTCTTCAATGCTGATTTTATTCTTTATTAAACTGGAAAAATTAAAGAAGAAGAAAAAGTTTGGTAGAGTGCTTGTCATGTAACCCGAAAGCCGTAGGTTCTAATCACTCGAGTGCCTACTTTTAACTTCAAGAAGTTATTGTGATACCCTCGACGTCGGGTTTTTGTTTTTAAATATGGATCTATACTGATCTCAACTTTGTCTGTGGTGCCGTCCGGCAGTCCGTAGCATTTTTTTCCGGAACACTTTACGCCCACAGTTTTCAACCGATTTTCACCAAATTTTCACACAAATTTCTTTAGCCGAGAACAAGAATGTAACGTGGGCGATATTTGATTTTCGAAAAAATGGCGGAGATATGTTTGAAATTTTAAAAAATTCGCTTGGCCGAACCGATAATCCGATTTTCACCAAAGACTCCTTATATTTTTTACAAATTTTTGGTGTAAAAACATTGCCGCTTTTTAATTATTATTTTTTTTAGTAGGGAGAAATTTCATACTTCTACCCATTACAAGAGGCACAACCGTAGGCCAAAGAGCCCATTATTTCTACCTTGACACTTTCGAAAAAAGGACTTTGAAAAATTTTCTGAAAAAAAAGCGCAAATTTAAAAAAAAAACTTGGAAAATTTTTCAAAACTTAGAAAATTTCTTGAAAAAACTTTAAAAATTTTTCAAAAAAAAAAAAAGAAAGCTTGGAAAATTTTTCAAAAAAAAAAAAAAAGAAAGCTTGGAAAATTTTCAAAAAAACTTCCCCCTCCTTTATACTTTCTCTCCCTTCGTTATACTTTCGTTCCCTTATACTTCCCCCTCCGTTATACTTCCCCTGACTTATACTTCCCCCTCCGTTATACTTTCCCCTCCTATATACTTCCCCTCCGTTATACTTTCCCCCTCCTATATTGTTACTTCTCTTTAAGGAAGTTTTCGTTGGAAGCTCTTCAAACCAGTACTTTTCTTCTCTCCTAATTTTCTCAGTTTAATATAAATATAAAAATAGGTCATTTTGATTTTCTTTGTTCTTCCAGGATGCCAAATTTGTTGAAGAAAGACGTCTTAAACTTCAGCAGTATTTGAGACGACTTCTTAACCACACAGTGGCAAACAACACTCAACTATCCAGCTGCCCAACCAGAGCAGTTTTGACTTCCATTGTTCCGTTTTTTGGGTAAGAAAACGTACGTTTAAGAATCCGCCTCCAATTTAAATTCTCATTATCATTTCCTCCCTTTCTGATAGAGAACCGACAGAATCGCCCAAGCAGCGAACCCAACCCAGGCCTCCTTTACCTACCAACAGTCCACACTACACCGGGCTCTGATTATAGTATTTTTATTGTATATTCTGTATTATATTATTTTTAAGGACCAACCAAAAAATTGTGATATTGGCAGTTTTTTTCTCTCATTTTAAAACATTTAAAACTCGGTAAAATCCTAGTCAGAAATAATTATTTATAGAAAATAATCATTGAACAAAAACTTAAAACCCCAATACTGAAACAGACTCAACTTAATATTCATAAGTTTTTATTTAAGTGTTATATCTTTGATATGTTTATATTATATTATTTAGAACTAATAATAATAAAAAGCCTATTTTTAAATGAAAAATTTTAGATTAATCCTTTTTCTCAAAAAGCAGGTTAGTATTTGAAAAATGCCAAAAATCCTTTTTTACACTTTAATATCAAGAAATTTACATTTTATAAATAGTTTCCTGGTTATTTGGTCAGGCTTATGTGAGACTGTGTTCTACTTTCAAGCCGAGTTGAATTATCATTGATAATTCCTCGTAGGTAATAATCCCATTTTATGTTTTCATCTTCTTTCCACAGAATTGTTATTTTTCCTCCAATTGGGTAAAGGTTGTCAACTCTCGAAGGTAAGGATTCTTTTGTGACCATAAAGACCTCAATGTCAATTTTCTGAAACAGTTATACCACTCTATAGTTAAAGAAAAATCGTGGTTTTCTTACATTTTTTGGTCCGACTTCAAATTTCTTTGGTTCAGCATAAAATGCAGAGTCGTTGCTTCTACAGATGAATTCGGTCCTCATGTTGAAAATATTATGGAATTTAATTACAATTTTTTCGCCCGGTTTTATGGCAAAAGGACCCGTTGGTTTTGTCGGTAGACATCTCATGGTTACAGGATATCTAAAATTAAAAAAGTTAAAAGTGGCATAAATGCATTGAAATACAGATAATCTCCAGCGATTGAAGATGCGATGGACATTTCTGCTTTTTTCCTGCCCATTCCTGTCGGCGTGTAGGTTACTTCCAGAAGATATGAAGACAAAGGTTGAACTTCAAAACGTTTCATGACATGAATATCATTATCAGTGACCTATGGCAGAAAAAAGTTTAAAAACTCCAAAATTAAAGTGTTACTTTTGTTTTAAATTTTGCTTTTGATGAAGACTCATTTTTAACTAAAACTTCGACGGTTTGTGACGTCCCTAAATTTGTTTCGAATGTTAGTCGCTCTTCAGGTTTCGCAGGAGACGAAGACAGAATAAAAACGTACCAAAAAATACCAAGTTTGTGATTTTTCAGTTTGACATTAACAGATTTATTATCTACGACTAGAAGTGGACTGTACTTAAATGTGACTTTTGTCTAAAAAATTTTTTAAAAGTTATTTTAAGGTTTTTTTGTTTTTACATTTGAGTTTTTTTCTAATCGGACTGGGGTGATGGTTGATATTTCTGGGCTGTCGCTTTCAAAATAAACATCTTGAGGATCATCAGTTGGATTTAATAATTCGACCTCCTGAAATTCCGATGTCCGAACCTTAGCTGTCAGGTAAAATGTCGAAATCGGACGGCTCATTTGGGCCTTTACGGTTGTCGAGAACCACATATATTCTCCACTTTTCGCATTAGTGAAATATAACTAAAAAGTTAAAAATTAATCGAAACATGACAGGTTTAAACATGATGGATAAGGTTATAACCTTTAAAAGACGCCATTACCTCAAGCTCAAATTGACATGGTTTTGTGACGTATAAATTTAACGGGAACATCCTTGAGCTGTTTGCAGCGATATCAATGAATGATTGATGTGATGACATATAAGGAGGAAATTCTTTTTGAGGTTTTAAAGTCACTTGAAACCTTAAAAGAATTATAATTTAGTTTATTATTTTTATTACCCTTGATGCTCTGGTAGCCAGTTTTTAACTTGATAATATTTCATTTCGTTTGTTTTTGATTCTAGTGTCCACTCAAAATGACTTTCTGGCTCAGGCTTCGTAGATTCACCCTTTAGGCCAAATACGAGACAAGTACCGATTGGAAATTGAACAAAAAGACGCCCCTAAATTTTTATTACTAATTTTTACTTTTTTAGATTACTTCATGAAAGTTTGACATTTTCCAAGGTTCATAAATGACAGAACATCTTTGTGTGGCTTTCGGTAAAATTGTGATGGCTTCGTCTACACTGAAGAATTCACCAGTTGTTACTGGGTAGACAATTACGGTTTCCATTGATCTAAATTTTGTTATATTTTTCGCTAAAAATAAGCCAAAACTTACTGATTTTCAATGGGAACATCCTGTGTGACCCGTTGACGTACCGGAGTCGAAAAAGACACCCATTTTGTCGGCTCAGGTGTATTTACACATTCAACATAAATCTTCAAAGGAAGCGTCTTATAATTTTCAATAACGCAAAAAATCTTTAAAACATTTTAGAAAGGTTCTTGTGAAACTTGGTTTACTTCTTCACTAAATTTAAATCCTGGGTTAGGACAAACGAAAGAGACTTTACAGTTGACTTTAGAACCAGGGCAGCACAAACCTTCTTGCGGATAAATATGAACATGTGGCAACTTGCAGTTGTCCCATTTGAAACTACAAATATTAGAATTTTTTTAATTTTTTAAGTTTTACTTGTGCCCAGTGTCTCCTTTATTGATTATTTTGATATTTTGAGAAATTTTACATCCTTTACGACGGTTCCAAAAGCTATGACAGAGGTGTCGAATTCTATTAAAGAGTGTAGACTGGAACAAATGATATCGAAAAGAGGTTGTTTGTCTTCTGAATTCATCATGATCTAAAAAAACTCGTGTTTATTAGAATGTTTGAGGTTAGAATGATAATGCAGAGGTACCCTCTGGGGACCATTATCCCGCCTGCAGCTGAGGAAACGTAGCCGAATCAGGAGATATTCCCGTTTCCTCCCAGCAATCAACCAATTAGCCAGAAGGTCCTGCTTTGAGGTTGGAATGATATAGCAGAGGTACCCTCTGGAGACTGTACCATTATCCCGCCTGCAGCTGAGGAAACGTAGCCGAATCAGGAGATATTCCCGTTTCCTCCCAGCAATCAACCAATTAGCCAGAAGGTCCTGCTTTGAGGTTGGAATGATATAGCAGAGGTACCCTCTGAGACTGTACCATTATCCCGCCTGCAGCTGAGGAAACGTAGCCGAATCAGGAGATATTCCCGTTTCCTCCCAGCAATCAACCAATTAGCCAGAAGGTCCTGCTTTGAGGTTGGAATGATATAGCAGAGGTACCCTCTTGAGACTGTACCATTATCCCGCCTGCAGCTGAGGAAATGTAGCCGAATCAGTAGGTATTCCCGTTTCCTCCCAGCAATCAACCAATTAGCCAGGAGGTCCTGCTTTGAGGTTGATATAGCAGAGTTACCCTCTGGAGACTGTACCATTATCACGCCTGCAGCTGAGGAAATCTAGCCAAATCAGGAGATATTCCGTTTCCTCCCAGCAATCAACCAATTAGCCAGGAGGTCCTGCTTGCAACGGCCAACTCCCTCAGTAGACACCCAGCTAACCTCAGTGACGTAACCTAGGCCACTGCCACAGTTCACCCTTTTATATGGAAGATACTAACTTGACTAGTTAAATTTTCTTTTATATTCGGGCTGTATGTTATCGAGACGATTCTCGTTTCGTTGGGTTTCATTGTAAAAACGTCGCACGGGTCAATTTTCAACGACTTCAAACCCTCAACGGCCAACGTCAGATGAACAGGGACGACGCTGTTATTCACAATTTGCCTCGTCTTCGTCTGACTCGTCCCGACTTGAACATCCTCAAATTTGACCAAAGTCCCACCTGGATTGACAGGCTTCACCTCCATCAAAACTCCCTCTCCTGTTATCTCGATCGTCGAATGGTAAACCCCGTTCACAACGAAGTCAACGATGTTATCATACTTAACAGCTTTTTTCGGAACGAATTCGATCACTATATCAACCGTCTTATTCGGCGGGACGATATTCTCCGTCAAAATAACATTCAAAAAGGGCTTATTTTGCGTTATTTTTTCAATCCTATCAAACATTAAACTCCATTAATATATTCACCCTTACAATATTTGATCTCTGCTTTTATTTATAAACTTTAAAATCGTCCTGTTCATTGCAGTATTCGTTTTTTGAACTAGGCAGGGCCCAAAATTGAAATGTTTAAAACTAAAATCGAACATCGGTTTTGTGACGATTCCGTTTAAATTTAAGACAAACTCTGAGCCTTGATCAGTCTGTAAAAAAACCAAATTTTATCAAATTTTCCTCAAAAGTTTTGCAAGAATCCCCATTTTTAGCCAATTTTAAGACCCTTTTTACTATGGCCTCATACAAAATTAGTAAATCCTTTATCCTATAGTAAAAACAATATAAACCTTAAAAACCATCGGAAAGTCTGAAATTTGAACAACTTTTGTAGGAATAAAAACGTTTGTAAGAATACATTTTGAGTGAGGACCAAGCGTTTTGTTCGCATCAAATTCAATATCCAAGAAAAAATGTTCGGCTTTTGATTTATCGTAGTTCCATCCGAAAGTTATCATTTTCTCGCTATAATTGACGACCAAAAACTCTATCTGAATAGGAACTTTTACAGGAACCTAAAAAAATTTTATTTTGTGAAATTTTTATGTTTATATTACTTTTCCGATGTCGATGTAGTTAGTTTTCATTGTTTGTAGTTGATTTGATTGGCCATGCAAACAATCGTGCAGTCTAGTTCGTAAAATTTGGCTTCGACGTATAAAATAAGAGGCTCTTTAAACTTAACGACTTTTAATTTTACTTCATATTTTAATTCTTCAGCAGAGGAAGATTTTACAGATATTCTTTAAGAAATTATTAGGGTCCTCTGAAGCTTTGGATATTGAGGTTAACTAACCTAAAATTTTGTTCAGATTTAGCCATGACTGTCCCTTCCATCGGAAGAACTTTAAACGATTGTTCTTTATTAGCACATAAGGATTTCTCATCAATTGAAAAATCAACTGGAAAATTCTCTTCGTTTATCAACTGAGCTTCTCCGTATCTTTCGACTCCTTTTAATTTTATAGTTAAACAGTTTTCAAAATTTGTTTTATACCGATTGGTCCAGGCGTCATTTTGAGTACGGGCGGCGAAAAATAAACGTTCGGCTTTAAACTCTTTCCAATTAATAAAATCGGCTGATTTAGACAAAACGAAGGGAGATACAGAGTCCAGAGAGAACGATAAACTCCGTAGTCTCTAGGCATAAAATTAAAGCTAACCTAAAACAAAATTTTAGCCATTAAAATATACAAGGTTACTTCTTGGACAGAAAAAGGCATTATTTCACCACAAGATTGGTTACAGCTAAACATCATTTTTCCATCTTTCGACTCATTTTTCCAGTTAAACTTGTAAGAAAATTTCGTCGGGTTCATCAATAAAATTTTTCTGAAATATCAATATTATTTGAACATTTTTGTCAGTTTTAGGGGCAAAAAAGAATCTTTTTTTGGGCGTTTTCTACAAACTTCTGCCTAGAACCGTTTTACTGGACCCCATTCCAAAAGTTTACTTTAAAAACGTCTTTCCGACTCCAAACGTGACTATTTCAATCGCTCGCGTAGATTCTGGATAATTTTCAATCCTATCATAAATCGAATCATTATGCAAAATGTGGCAGATAGAAGCCGAACTCGGACCAAACAAAAAGACTTCCTTAATTTTTACAGATTCCTCTTCAGACTGTGGGTATTTCATCCTTTAAAAATTATTATTTTGATTTATAACCGATTTTTAAGTTTACTTGACTATAACTTTTGCTGAGTAGTCGTTGACGAAATGAGGTAAAAATTTGAGGCGTATAGTCGCATATTTGTTTGGGTCTAAAATGCCTTTTTGGGGCTCCAGTGTAAAGGCGACGTCGTTAGATTCTGCATAGATATCTGAAGAATCGATCCTAAATGGGGAACAGTTCATCAAACTCTCTTCCATTTTGAGATAACCCGAATCGCATGTTGTCTCCTGATTTAAAACATCTTCCGGTAAAAATTTTTCTAATTGAAACCAAAAAAATTAATTTTCTTTAAAAAAAATCATACTGAATTTCTCAATCGCCTTTGGCTTTGTGACGCGTTTTAAATTATCTTCGCTTATCGTAACACTAGGAATAGGCGAATCTAAATTTTTATATTTGGATAAAAACTGGTAGCCATCTTCACTCATCGAGATATGCCAGTCGATGGTCGGGTCCCATAAATTTTGCTTCTCCTCAACGATTTCGAGATCATACGCGAGCGGTACGAGTCCCGTATTTTTAAGAAAAATCACACCGTAGTTCGCCTAAAAATGCGTGATATGTCGGGGATTGGAATATTTTTTTCTAAGGGAGAAGAGGGTAACACTGTATGTGTCTTCTTAAGGTGCATCCTCTCGCTGTGCGTAGAATTGCTCTTTTCGCTGTGTGTAGAAGTGAAGGTGAAGTGTAGAAGGGTTCAGCCGCCTTATGTGAGAGGGGGTGAGGGCACTCTTCGGATAGAGACCGGTGACTGAGGGTAGTCTGTGCTCTCGGTGAAGGTGCGTGAGTGGCGAAAGAGGGCTGAAATTTGAGAAGTGCCAGTAGAGAGGATGCACCTTAAGAAGACACTTACAGTGTTACCCTCTTCTCCCTTAAACCAAAAAAATATCCCAATCCCCGACATATAAATAAATAACGGTTTTACCTCAAACATAATTGTTTCTGGAAATTCGATTTTATCTGTGGAAACTTCCATTTTGATTGATGAACAGCTCGCTGTGATCGAAAGTTTGATGCTTTCTTCTTTTTCCTTCAGTTCCGAAAACCGCTGTTCTGGCTCATTTGAAGGGAAGGACATCAATTTATTGAATTGTCCAACGCTGAAAATTCTCTTATTATTCTAAATAATTTCTTCTACGCAGTACATCCCTGCTTCGGCTAAGGCCACATATTTTTACCTTAAAACACTTTGCCGTTGGATTATTTCAGACATTTTTTTATCCTGCAATGAACTGGAAACTGAAATTTCGCTTTCAGCGGAAATAACTTTGTATTTTAAAACCAAAATGTCCTGTAAAATTTCGTTATAATATTATGTTGTTATATATTAGCTGTGTTCCAACCGGAATTTGAAACTGGTTTGAGATTCCAGGAGCGTGCGTAGAAGAATTGTCAACTTTGACAAATATGACGTCCAAATCTTTCTGCGCATGCTCCAGGAGTTTGAAACCAGTTTCTAACTGCGGTTGGAACTATTATTTACTGTTAGGATGCCTTCATTGTTTCCTAAAAAGATGGCGAAAAGGTCAAATTTGAGTGGCCTTCGATGTAAATGAGTCTCGGGACGAACTGAATATCTTTGAGGGCCGGTGCCAGAGCTCTGAGGGTTCAGGTCTGTTGTTTCTTAAAACGATTTTAGTTTTTTTCGCCATTCCGAGAAGACACGGTTCAAAATCAAGCTGAAAAGTGTGCATTTCTTGAACAGATTTGCTTTTCAAGCTTTTTTCGGGTAAATATGAGAGTACTGGGAGATTTTCGATGGTGAGAGTTTTCCGTACGCCTTTCCCTTTGACAAGTATTTGGATCTTTTCGTACGGGTTGTGTATGACGTGAAGTATTATCTGACATGTTTCCTGCCTCTCTTCTTTCGGGGCGTACTTAACCTCGATATCCACTCGCTCGTTTACCGGTAGTGTGAACAATATCGGCGCCAAAAGGAAGCCTTTATATACCAAAAGTTAGAACACTTAAGCCGCCTCCACATTAGAGCATCCGGGCGAATTAGCAATCGTCAGTCTGGACGCCATACAGGTTTGCCAAAATCTGTGCCGGATCATCGCGAACGCATTTTTTGGTTCGTCGACGGCGTTCCCTCCGATTGCTCGCCCTGTGGATGCGGCTTTTTATAAATTTTTATCACCTTCTCGTGGAGAGTGTTTCAAAAATTTATGAGCGTTGGCTGACATGGTCAGATGGAAGACATGATTTTCGGTGATATGCTCGAGCATAACCTAAAATTAACTTCCTATTTTACCGTGAAAAAAATTGATCTTACTTTAGCAACAACTTTTCCAACGTTTTTAAAAGAGCAGTTTTCTATAATTGAAGAACCGAGAATGACAGTTCCAACGTTCAATTCGGGATTCGTCTCATCCACATCTAGAAAAACGACTTGTGGTATATTTCCTGCTCCTTTTAATTTAATGTTGCATTCGACTTCTCTTAAAGGGGGTAAAAAAGACATCGTCAAATTCAACGTCGCTTCGGTCATTTGGACATTTTTGGGTGAAAACTTGATTGCTAATTTGTGTGCTGGATGTGGGTCGACGGTTATCATTTTGTGCGAAGAATCATTTTCGAAGACAAAAACGTTTTCGTTGCTGTTGTAAATGCTGCCCTTTATCCGAGCAGGGACCAAGCCGAAGTTTTCCAGCTCGATATATTCTTCGTGAGTTGTCCCAACGACCGTGTTGAAAAATTCAATGGTCCTCAGCGATTTGTGATAAACAGCAAACGGCATACCCTATAAAGCATTAAATCTTCTTATTTATGTTTTTGATTACAAATTTTTTGAAAGCTTCGATTTCTTTCTGGTTTGATACTAAATGCAGATGTTTAAACATGACTGTGTCCGCCGTGCTTATTTTAGGAAGGCATCCTTCCCCTAGCAGTTTTATGGGAGTGACTTTTTGTGAAATTTCTGCTGAGTCGACGTGAAGTTCTAATACCTAAGAAGTAACCGGTTATTTAAACCGTATACAGGGTGTCCGGAAACACATGGCAAGCGTCTGGGAGAGCGTTAAAAAGTGGTTTTACGAATAAAAGTTAAATGTAAACCCCCCTTAATTTAAATCAAAGAATTTGATGGTGTAGTTTAAAATCCGCCTGGATATACAGGGTGTCCCAGACACAACCTAACTTCGTTATTTCAAATGAGAACCCCTATTTTTTATTTCAGATTCGTAATCTACGCAAAATTTCAAGTAGATTTGAGTACTCATATGACAATTTTGGACAACTTTTAAAAAATGTCAAAATTTAGCGTTTTTTGCTCTAAAATCCGTTAAAATTGACCTAGGAGACTCGTTTTTTTTTTAATTCCACTTATTTTTTCCCGAAGAATCCAACTGTCTCAAATTTGAGCATCTTCGCATTCTGCATCACGAGATTTCGTCGCTAATGGCCTTTTTTCAAGTTAGAACCCAAATTTTTAGTTCAGAAATGAAAATTAGCACTTGTTGAAAGGAATTTTTCTTTCGGACCACAAATTTTGAAAGAGCTACAGCGTCTTTTGTGTTCATGCATCAAAAATTAAAATTCCGTCAACAAATCGCTAATTTCCATTTTTGAAGTATGGAATTTGGAGTTAAACTTGAAAAAGGCCATTAGCGACGAAATCTCGTGATGCAGAATGCGAAGATGCTCAAATTTGAGACAGTTGGATTCTTCGGGAAAAAATAAGTGGAATTAAAAAAAACGAGTCTCCTAGGTCAATTTTAACGGATTTTAGAGCAAAAAACGCTAAATTTTGACATTTTTTAAAAGTTGTCCAAAATTGTCATATGAGTACTCAAATCTACTTGAAATTTTGCGTAGATTACGAATCTGAAATAAAAAATAGGGTTCTCATTTGAAATAACGAAGTTAGGTTGTGTCTGGGACACCCTGTATATCCAGGCGGATTTTAAACTACACCATCAAATTCTTTGATTTAAATTAAGGGGGGTTTACATTTAACTTTTTTTCGTAAAACCACTTTTTAACGCTCTCCCAGACGCTTGCCATGTGTTTCCGGACACCCTGTATAGCGGCAACCAAATTTTGTTTGATAGCTCTTACATCTTTAATATTTCCTTCTTCTATCGGATGGAATTTGACCTCGACGTTAACAGTTTCTCCAGGTTGTAGCGTCCCTTCAAAATTTATGAGCTCGAAATTTCCAAAATCGCTAAAATTTTAATTTTGATTTCAAAAAAAAAAAAAATCTTCTTACTATTCTAATGTTTGATCTTCGTTTTCAATCGTAGGAGCAGATTCGACAAAATGTTTTTTCGATGTTTCTACAAATTGTTTTTTCGATATGGACCTTGATCTTGACAATCTTGAAGACCTGTGGCTCCATCTTTTAGATTTCAACCTTTTTCTCTAAAAATATTTTAAGAAAATTTTTTCTGTTTCTTTTTACTCTTTTTGGAATGATTGACTGCCATTTGAGAGATTCATTTGAAAAGTTCACTGATGCTAAAAGATTTGAGATTTTTTTCGACTTGTCGACGGTTTCCCCAGTGGTTTTCGACTGGAAAGTGTAGTCGAAAGGAAATGGGCCCGTGTTCTTCACGAATAGCAAATAGGTCTTTTTCTGGAAAATTTCAGTCGGTCCGAAATTATATTCGGTAAAGGGCGATATTGTGTATCTGAAAGATAAAAAAATAAGCTTTTCTGACCAAATTACTTGGAATGTCCGATTTCTAAGTTCGCATAGACCGGAATTTCGGCGACAATCTGATCTGAATCTTTGAACAAAATTTGAATGAAGAAAACGCAGACTTTCGTCAGTTTTAGAGCGACCTGACTGCACGCTTTGACCGTCACTTCGGCCTCTCTGTTCGGTAAGAGTTTTCCAGCAGAGAAATCAAAACTCAGAACTTTCTCAAGCTCGATCAAATCTTTCTTTGTCGCCGTCGGTACACGGATTTTCCATCTAAACGTCTTCTTCCCTCGATTCCATATTGAAAATTTACATTCTTTTTCTTTTCCTACCCAGACAGAACCGAACTCCAACGTCTGAGTCCCTTCAGTTGTCAAAACATCCACCAAAATATTACAGGAAGAAAATCTTATTGGAAGCCTCATCTTACAAATTAAATCTTTACTCCTAAAATAAATCTGAAAAAAGAATAATTTTAAAAATAAGTTTAAAAAAAACCAACATTAAAAGAGCTTCTGAATTTTCAATTTCTTCCACTACAGGCGAATACTGGACAGACGTAACATCCTTTTCTGACGGTCTTAAGCTTCCTTCAATCTTCGCCCATTTAAGGTGCTTATGAATTTTTTGAAGCTCCCAAATTATTGGAAGTTTTGATCTATTTTTTAAGGTGACATTCACAGATTTGCTGTCATGAATTAAAACTTCGTCGATCGCTATGCTTGACGGGACGAATTCAACCTCAGGTTTTATCGCTTCTCCCACCATCTTTTTTTAATGTTAAATCGACGTACTTTCCGACTTACTTTTAACTTAAATATTTCTGGATTATCTTTTATCGAAATAATCAACTCGTCTGAATAATAACCTGTGTGTGTCGGCCTTGCAAAAACGGTCAAATATCCAAATTCGTTCGGCTAGATCAATTATAAATTTTTTAAAATCCTTTTTGATTTACCTCAATGGATAATTCGTTTGGTGATGGAGAAAATGGTGAATCTTCTAGACCTTTACAGCTGAATAAAATTAAAATCCGGAGTTCTGAGACGTTGTGAAATTTTAGTTCCACAGGATGCAAATATGGACTGAAAAATTAAAAAATGCATTCAACTATAAAATACCTTTGGTTTGTAGATTTTGAATAGACGAAAGTGGGTCCAAAATTCAACTGTTTTAAACTTCTTTCATAAACGGGCCCTTCGACGTTTACACTCCTCGTATCGCAAGTCTAATTATGGATTATCAAAAAATTATATTTTGTTAAATTTTACATTTGGGCAAATATTTTCAAAGTCTTCGTTTATCCTCGGCGAGTCGCAGACTGCGTGGCATCTCACAGTTCGTCTCGACTTCTCCCATCCTCCGACCATGATATCAAATTCATCGTAATAAACTTGAACTTTTTTTGGCTGAAAAATGACCTTCAGACGTGTCTCTTCACCAGGCTCTAGGCGTATTCTGGTCCTTTCGTAATTTACCGTATTTCCTCCGCCTGTAAATCACAGATTAATGGCAAGAAGGATATATAAATACCCTCAAAACGGCTCGCAAAATGTTGAAGCTCATTAAAAATATGTAAGAATCATAATCTACAAGCCAAACTGTAAATGGATGTTCGTTTCTAGCAAAATCAAAAGGTGCAGAAGTCTGGACGCAGAAGAAAGTTTGAGAAATAGGCTTTGATGTCTGTACAGCATAATTAGACCCTTTAAAAAAATTTAGAAAAAAATTTTGGGGTTTTACAGTTTTTACCTAAGGAATCAACAAACATTTTATTTTCTGCGAAATTCAAACAAAGTTCTTCCAAAGCTTTTATGTCGGCTCGCCAAGGGTGGGTTATAATCCAAGTGTGGATATTCTAAAAAAAATTATTTCTTTTTAAGTAATATTCGGTTTACATTTTCTTTATTTTCTTTTTTTAAATCTATGATGCTTGTTTTTATTTTCTTTTTCTCACTTTTATTCTTTTTCACAACCACTGGAGATAAAACCGGATTCTGAAAAAAATATCGACAAATTTTTTTTAAATTTACAAAATTACCGCTCGTTTTGTTGAAAAGCCTATAAACTCGTAGAGTTCTTCGAGTTGATATTCAAATTCCTCAAATTCCTTTGATGTAGCTGCGGTAAAAATTTATTAATGGCAAATTTTGAGTTAGGCAACGCCTAGCGGTCTTGCGGGCTTAATCTACTTATGTAGGCGCAAAACTGCTAAGCCAGCATTACAGATAGGCGTTGAGGGCCTAAGCGTCTCATCAAAACCTATGAATGCTAAGCCAGCGACGCTTAACGGTCTTGCGGGTTTAATCTACTCAAATGTAGGCGCAAAACTGCTAAGCCAGCATTACAGATAGGCGTTGAGGGCCTAAGCGTCTCATCAAAACCTATGAATGCTAAGCCAGCGACGCCTAACGGTCTTGCGGGTTTAATCTACTCAAATGTCGGCGCAAAACTGCTAAGCCAGCATTACAGATAGGCGTTGAGGGCCTACGCGTCTCATCAAAACCAACGATGAATGCTAAGCCAGCACCGCCTAACGGTCTTGCGGGTTTAATCTACTCAAATGTCGGCGCAAAACTGCTTAGCCAGCATTACAGATAGGCGTTGAGGGCCTAAGCGTCTCTTCAAAACCTATGAATGCTAAGCCAGCGACGCCTAACGGTCTTGCGGGTTAAAGCTACTTATTAAAATGAAGTATGTAAACCAGCATTCCCTGTAGGCGTTATAAAAGGCCTGTCAAAATTCAAAACCAACATGATTTACCATCTAATTCTTGTTCCTTAATTATTGGTGATCTCGTCACGATTTTAAGCTCCGCAGATTTATTTTCGGTTTTCCTTTTTTCTTTTTCGAGCTCAATCTATCGACTTTTTCAGCAGTTTTTAAAATAGAAGGAGATGCAGGTTGAGTTTCCTCTTCTTCCTGAGAGGAAAAAAAATTAAGAAAAAAATTCTACAAAAATTTACTTCACGGATTCCGTGACAAATTCGGAATCTTCGAGTTAATTCTTTTAGATAATTCTGTCCATCATTTTCTTCCAAACTTCTAAACTCTTGAGGGGTCATAGCCACGATTTCTTGAAACCTTTTTGTCGTATAACTTTCCATTTCTTGAGCTTAATAATTTAATGTTGAAAATATTTGTTTAAACAATACAAACTTTCTTTAAGTTCCATAAATTTTTTATGTTCTTTTATCGCCTCGTTTGTATTGTAAATAATAAGAAAATGCAAGTTTTTCATCGGGCGCGCGATTTCTCCCACAATTTTGGCCCCGGTTAATAAATCTTTGACGAAATATCCTAAAAGTTGTTCAACTATAAGCCCTTCAGAAGCCATTTTCATCATTCTAAAAATATTTAATTAAAAAAAATTATTTAAAAAAATACTACTTTTTTCTAATTAGGTCGATTAGAAGGTCGGGAGAAATTGACAAAAATGTGGATTCACGCCAATTGGAAGCTGCGAGGTTGAAGCTTTGCGAATATAAATTTTCATCTTCAGTTTCGGTATCATTTTTGGTTTTTGTTTTAGATTTTCTTTCCGCCCTTTGATCTTGGGTCAAAATTTCAACTTTGATTTTTACTATCTCTTTTTTCTTCCAGTCTGGAACTAATGTTTTGTATAATTAAAAATGTATTTTTGTTCTTTTTTTACGTGAAGTAAAATTTTCTGAATCCATTTGTATTCCGACGAGTCCAGGAGGATAGACGAAATTCGGGTTACGGGATAAAAACGAGAGAAACGCGAGATTGATAAGGCCGCGGATTTGGACTGCCACCGGGCTCGTACCAACGGCGATCTCTTCGATTATGATGCTGTCTAAAGATTGAACTTTTGCGTTTAATTTTGTCGCCATTTTGTTCACGATAGGGACGTGGTCTGTTTTTGGAGCTCCGATCGCGACAATCAACGAACAGTTTTTACATTCGAACTCTCCATCGGATTTTGGCAACGTTTCTAGCATATTCTCAAGTTTAATCGATTCGTATTCCAGCTCAGGAAGATAATCTTTAAAAAAAAAACGTTCTTTTCCCAGCACATTTCAAGGAGGCTTCCTTACTTTCTATGATATAATCGTCCAGTGCTCCCTCTCCAGTTTGCTCCCCTTTGAATTCTTCATAAAAAATAATCGCGCCTTCGCCACAATCCTATCATACAATTTAATAAAATCATCAGTCATCGACGATTCATAAAATGAACTCGGCACGTAGAACTTATCCGTTTTAAAATATCGAAGTACACTTTTCATAATTTTTTCCTCAATTTGATACTGCCTACGGAAACAAAATAAACACTACTGGTTTGAAGAGCTTCCAACGAAAACTTCCTTAAAGAGAAGTAAAAATATAGGAGGGGGAAGTATAACGGAGGTGGAAGTAAAAGGGAGGGGAGTATAACGGAGGATAAAGTACAAAGGAGGGGAAGTGTAACGAAGGGGGAAGTATAAAGGAGGGAAAGTATAACAGAGCGGGAAGTATGAAGGAGGGGAAGTATAACAGAGGAGGAAGTATAACGGAGGAGGAAGTACAAAGGAGGGAAGTATAACGAGGGGAAAGTATAAAGGAGGGAAGTTTTTTTTTGAAAAAATTTTCAAGTTTTTTTTTTTAATTTCCGAGTTTTTTTTTTTTTTCAAAAAATTTTGTTTTTTGTTTAGAAATTTTGTTTAGAGTTTTTTTTTGAAAATCTTTTTAAAGTTTTCTTTTTAAATTTGCGCTTTTTTTCGAAAAATTTTCCAAGTTCTTTTTTTTCGAAAATTTTTTTAAGTATCAAGGTAGAAATAATGGGCTCTTTGGCCTAAGGATGTGCCTCTCGTAATGGGTAGAAGTATGAAATTTCTCCCAACTAAAATGAAAATTAATGTGGAAAATTGATAATTTTTTTATACCAAAAATTTTTAAAAATGTAAGGAGTTTTTGGTGAAAATCGGAACAACGGTTCGACCGCAGCGCAGTTTTTAAAATTTCAAACGTGCATTTTTCCGCCATTTTTTCGAAATTCGAAAATCGCAGACGATAATTTCTTGTTCATCTATTCAGGAAGGTTGTGTGAAAATTGGTTGGAAACTGTTCAGGAAAAAATGCTACGGCCGGCCGGCACCACAGACAAAGTTGAGATCGGTAAAGATCAATATTCGATTTGACTCTCCAGGGTCTGGAAGACCCTTCCCCAAAAACCCTACGTCGAGGGTATCACAATAACTTCTTTAAGGAAGTTAATAAAAGATATCAACTTACAGATCGACCTGAGGGCAAAAACTTCGACAGGAAACGGGCAAGGGTTTGTGACAGTCACCGTTTTTTCGAGTACACTTTGATAAGGGACGACACGCCCGAAATCCAGGTCGGTCATGTCAATGTCCACCCTAGGCTCAATCGCTTTTCCTTTTAACTTCACAAAAAAACTATCGCTGTTCGAATCCACCAATAAATGCAGCTCTCCTTTATAATTTCCCTAAAAAAAGAAATAAAATAAAACGAAATAAACAAAAATTACTTGTTGTTTTGGCTCAAAAGAAACTTCTAAAATATTTTCGCTCTTCGGCTGTGATTCGACAGAGCCGAAGTCCGAAAGCAAAAACGGCTCTCCTCTTTCTTTTATCGCTTTTTTATCATTTTTCTCTTTTTTAAACACATTTTTTATATCTGGTACCCACCATGCAGGTGCCGAACCCCTAAAAATCAAATATATAATTTTAAAAAAAAAAAAAACTTACTCATTTTTTATATGAACATTTATAGTTTTCTTCTGCCCACATTTATGCATCCGAAATCGACCAATTCGGGGAAGACTAAATAAGGCAGTGTTATAACGGTTTTTAACGTTATGGGAATTATCGGTCCACAAAAAACCTAAATAATTATTTTTAATTAACCAATAATTAATTAACTAAATAATTATGTTTTTTTTACTCTACAATATTTACCTTTATTTCCATTTTGATTTCAAGAGGAAGCGAGTATTTAAGTTTTCCTAAGCGTTTCGATTTAGGAAATAAAGAAACTTCCATTGTTTTTTCCTCTCCTGGATTTAAAGAGTCGAAATTATGTATCAAATTGAACCCTAAATTTTTGAGTTCATATTTGTCTCGGAAAACTGTCAAAATAAATTTGACAGGGAGGCGGCAGTTGTTGAATACTTTGATCGTTTTTTTGCTTTCTGTGTCTAATAATGTGTGGTCGAAGTCTAAAATGTAGCCGATCGTTCGAAAATTATGGAGATTCCTAGGTTTAGATTTGTCTAGAGCGTGATTGATGACCCAACAGGGAAATTTCGTCGCGTACAGTGATGACAATGCTAAATGATTCGCTTTGTCGATTTCTTGTAATGTTGGTACATCCTGAAAAGTTATTTCGCCATAAAATCTGCTTGAAATGCCCAAAAAGCAAGGAAATAAAGGCCGGACGCAAATTGTAGAGCCGTTTTCCACAACGCTTTACTTGCGCAAACGTTTCTTGTGTACAGGCCTTGACAATCAGTCTAGGAGTTATGATTTTTTTCAGGTTTACCTCATATTTGACAAATTCCCAGGTGATATCTTCTGGATTTCTCACGCAGATTTCAAGTAGGCTTTCATTTTCGGACTCCCCATTTAGCTCGTCGACCAAATTCGAAATCCGGAATAAAATTGTTCGACGGGCAACCCCGTAATTTCTTCGAAAGGCAAATCCAACGTTAAGCCAACAGGGACGGCTTTTCCAACCACGTCCACATTAAAATTAAACGTTTCGCAAACCTTTAAATATTTAAAAAAAATGAAATCAATAAAACTTAATTTTTACAAGAATTCGAACGCGGTGGTTTATCTCACGAGGTACACCAGGAAAAACTTTGACTGTTATTTCCGCTTTTTCGTGGGGCTTCACAACCCCTTTTAGCGGTGAGAAAAACATTTTCCAGGCTTATCAAATATTAAAGATTCAATAATTTTCGGCTCGAAGCTCAAATCATAACTTATCCAAAAATCTTCACGGTTTTCAAGTATTATTTTTCCTTCCCAGAGTTCACAATATGGCTAAAAAAAAGTATGAAAATATTGACTTGTTGATTTTTTTTACTCCATAACCGAAATCGAATATTTCAGGGATTTCGAGATTGATTTCATTTCGGCACGATCCTGCGATTTCGATTACGTCGCGGTATCCGTCTGTACGGATGCAGGAGGCAATGCCGGAAACGTCTAAAGGCGAAGGCGGCTTAAAGTAAACATCAAAAACCACACTTTCTTTCGGTGCTACATATCCAAACATCGGATTAATAGTCACAATCTGAAGCAAATTTTATTAAATTTTAAAAAAATGTATTTCTTACATCAATAACTGAATTTGATAGAGGTTTTGTTGGTAGTAGAGCATAACATGATTCTTCGTTGTATTTATATTTAGAAAAAAACGGATACAGGATCGCCACAGCCTAAAAAGTTAACAAAAGGTCAGTCCTAGCGGATAGTTACACGAACTAAAATTTAAAATGGCCGCTTACCAATCGATTCTTGGTCAACTCCGGGTCTGGATCATCTCAAAAATATTATCCACATTCCATTTCGGCGTTGGGGACGTTTTCGACAATTTTTTTGACGACTTTTTCCGCCTCTTTTTGGCCTTCGGCGGCTATAAATGAGTAGGTAATATGATTGTTTTGTAGTTTTTAAAGAAATAGTACAGCAGTGGATATGGTCTTTCGTTTCATCTTTGATATCTCAGGTTGTATTTCAGTTAAGCTTGCTGTTTCTGATATTTCAGGTAATTCTTCGTCCAAAGTGTCAGAAGGCAATATTGCTAACTGGGAAAAAATTGAGTTTTTTTTTTGCGGGAGATGTACGTCACAAATATTTACATCATCGACAGGTTTCAAATTGACCTTCGAATGCTCAACTGGTTTTACTGATTCCTAAAAAAAAAATGGAGATTTTTCTCGTTTTCTAGGTTGAAAAAAACTTACTGATGGTTCTGAATGAGGTATGACATTGAAGGTTTCCCAAATCCATGAAAAATATACTGGGAAAGAGCAGTTATTCTTAACTTCCAGTGAAAGATGTGTTTCTCTCCTTGGGCTAACGCAGCCAAAGTCGATAACTCTATTTTTAATGGTGAATCGGGCAAAATTTACGGTCGCTTGTAGATTGACGACGACCTAAAAATCAGTTTTCTAAAAATAATTTTAGATATTTGAAATACGCCAAAGTTGAAGTTTTCTTCCTGGATTGATAATTTCGCCTTTAAAACTTTTGAAGAATTGACAATTTTTGTGTCCGGCTTGCATCGTACTACTAACATGGAGAGTCTGTCTTCGTGAACAGGTATCTCGAGCTCAGGAACTGCTTCACCATTTTCGTCCAAAATCGAAAAGTGAGGGTCTTTAGAGTGCAGATGACGGAAGACATTAAACTTGAATGTGTACCGATTTTGACGATTTCTGAAAAACATTTTTATTTCTAAAAATTTTACTTTGGGTCCTACTTTCATATTTATTATCATCGTTGTAATAATACTGTGGAAAATTAAGTTGAAAATTAAGACTTCTAGGGTTAACGATCAAATCTAAATCGAGCACGATGACCCTAAAAGTGACAGAAAACAAAAGAGTTTTCTTCCCTTGCATCGACACAATTGTATACAAATGATATTTTTCTTCAATCGTCTTAGCCCTGAAAATTTACCGATTACAATTTTTAAATTTGATCGAACTTACACGTCGCTAAAGGTGGTAACTTTTATTGTTTCCGACTGTTGAGGTTTCAGGTCAATCTGGTTTGGACGTATTTTAAAAACACCTCTGAAAATTTTAAATTTTTAGGCCACCTCAAAGAGAAATGACTCTTACTTGTTCATTTTAATCGGAGTTTTATTATCTGTGATGAAACTTAAATTGTAAACTTTAGCTCCAATATTCTTTATCGTCAAAGGAAGAACTTGTTTATGATTTCTGAAAAGGATGTTAGCTTTTCCGATAAAACAGGGCTTTCGCTCTCCCCACGTTTGTACACTTTCTACAAAGAAACTCCCTTTTGGGTGACACCCTGGATCTTCCGACCGAGAAACGCACTTTTGGAGCTTTTTCAGGTCTTTCTACTGAGCAAAACCGACTTTTTTTTTTCGCTTTCGACCAAAAAAACACACTTTTGGGCGTATTTCTCTGACTTTCTACCAAAAACTCCCTTTTGGGGCTTGGAAAAATTATTTACCGAAATATTACGCCCATAAAATTCTGAAGTCCCCACGTTTGTGCACTCTCTACAAAGAAACTCCCTTTTGGGTGACACCCTGGATCTTCCGACCGAGAAACGCACTTTTGGAGCGTTTTTCTCGGTCTTTCTACTGAGGAAAACCCACTTTTTTTTTTGGATTTCGGCCAAAAAAACACAGTTTTGGGCGTTTTCGCTGACTTTCTACCGAAAAACTGCCTTTTGGGGCTTGAAAAATTATTTACCGAAATATTACGCCCATAAAATTCTGAAGTCCCCACATTTGTGCACTTTCTACAAAGAAACTCCCTTTGGGTGACACCCTGGATCTTCCGACCGAGAAACGCACTTTTGGAGCATTTTCAGGTTTTTTTACTGAGGAAAACCCCTTTTTTTTCGCTTTCGACCAAAAAAACACACTTTTGGGCGTTTTTCTCTGACTTTCTACCGAAAAACTCTCTTTTGGGGCTTGGAAAAATTATTTACCGAAATGTTACGCCCATAAAATTCTGAAGACCCCACGTTTGTGCACTTTCTACAAAGAAACTCCCTTTTGGGTGACACCCCGGATCTTCCGACCGAGAAACGCACTTTTGGAGCGTTTTCAGGTTTTTCTACTGAGCAAAACCCACTTTTTTTTCGCTTTCGACCAAAAAAACACACTTTTGGGCGTTTTTCTCTGACTTTCTACCGAAAAACTCTCTTTTGGGGCTTGGAAAAATTATTTACCGAAATGTTACGCCCATAAAATTCTGAAGACCCCACGTTTGTGCACTTTCTACGAAGAAACTCCCTTTTGGGTGACACCCTGGATCTTCCGACCGAGCAACGCACTTTTGGAGCTTTTTCAGGTCTTTCTACTGAGCAAAACCCACTTTTTTTTTTCGCTTTCGACCAAAAAAACACACTTTTCGGCGTTTTCTCTGACTTTCTACCAAAAAACTCCCTTTTGGGGCTTGGAAAAATTATTTACCGTAATATTACGCCCATAAAATTCTAAAGTCCCCACGTTTGTGCACTTTCTACAAAGAAACTCCCTTTTGGGTGACACCCTGGATCTTCCGACCGAGAAACGTACTTTTGGAGCGTTTTCCTCGGTCTTTCTACTGAGCAAAACCCACTTTTTTTTTCGCTTTCGACCAAAAAAACACACTTTCGGGCGTTTTTCTCTGACTTTCTACCGAAAAACTCTCTTTTGGGGCTTGGAAAAATTATTTACCGAAATGTTACGCCCATAAAATTCTGAAGACCCCACGTTTGTGCACTTTCTACGAAGAAACTCCCTTTTGGGTGACACCCTGGATCTTCCGACCGAGAAACGCACTTTTGGAGCTTTTTCAGGTCTTTCTACTGAGCAAAACCAACTTTTTTTTTGGATTTCGGCCAAAAAAACACAGTTTTGGGCGTTTTCGCTGACTTTCTACCGAAAAACTGCCTTTTGGGGCTTAGAAAAATTATTTACCGAAATATTACGCCCATAAAATTCTGAAGTCCCCACATTTGTGCACTTTCTACAAAGAAACTCCCTTTGGGGTGACACCCTGGATCTTCCGACCGAGAAACGCACTTTTGGAGCATTTTCAGGTTTTTTTACTGAGGAAAACCCCTTTTTTTCGCTTTCGACCAAAAAAACACACTTTTGGGCGTTTTTCTCTGACTTTCTACCGAAAAACTCTCTTTTGGGGCTTGGAAAAATTATTTACCGAAATGTTACGCCCATAAAATTCTGAAGACCCCACGTTTGTGCACTTTCTACAAAGAAACTCCCTTTTGGGTGACACCCCGGATCTTCCGACCGAGAAACGCACTTTTGGAGCGTTTTCAGGTTTTTCTACTGAGCAAAACCCACTTTTTTTTTCGCTTTCGACCAAAAAAACACACTTTGGGCGTTTTTCTCTGACTTTCTACCGAAAAACTCTCTTTTGGGGCTTGGAAAAATTATTTACCGAAATGTTACGCCCATAAAATTCTGAAGACCCCACGTTTGTGCACTTTCTACGAAGAAACTCCCTTTTGGGTGACACCCTGGATCTTCCGACCGAGCAACGCACTTTTGGAGCTTTTTCAGGTCTTTCTACTGAGCAAAACCACTTTTTTTTTTCGCTTTCGACCAAAAAACACACTTTTCGGCGTATTTCTCTGACTTTCTACCAAAAAACTCCCTTTTGGGGCTTGGAAAAATTATTTACCGTAATATTACGCCCATAAAATTCTAAAGTCCCCACGTTTGTGCACTTTCTACAAAGAAACTCCCTTTTGGGTGACACCCTGGATCTTCCGACCGAGAAACGTACTTTTGGAGCGTTTTCCTCGGTCTTTCTACTGAGCAAAACCCACTTTTTTTTCGCTTTCGACCAAAAAAACACACTTTCGGGCGTTTTTCTCTGACTTTCTACCGAAAAACTCTCTTTTGGGGCTTGGAAAAATTATTTACCGAAATGTTACGCCCATAAAATTCTGAAGACCCCACGTTTGTGCACTTTCTACGAAGAAACTCCCTTTTGGGTGACACCCTGGATCTTCCGACCGAGAAACGCACTTTTGGAGCGTTTTCAGGTCTTTTTACTGAGCAAAACCCACTTTTTTTTTTTCGCTTTCGACCAAAAAAACACACTTTTGGGCGTTTTTCTCTGACTTTCTACCGAAAAACTCTCTTTTGGGGCTTGGAAAAATTATTTACCGAAATATTACGCCCATAAAATTCTGAAGTCCCCACGTTTGTGCACTTTCTACAAAGAAACTCCCTTTTGGGTGACACCCTGGATCTTCCGACCGAGAGACGTACTTTTGGAGCGTTTTCCTCGGTCTTTCTACTGAGCAAAACCCACTTTTTTTTTTCGCTTTCGACCAAAAAACACACTTTTGGGCGTTTTTCTCTGACTTTCTACCGAAAAACTCTCTTTTGGGCTTGGAAAAATTATTTACCGAAATGTTACGCCCATAAAATTCTGAAGACCCCACGTTTGTGCACTTTCTACGAAGAAACTCCCTTTTGGGTGACACCTTGGATCTTCCGACCGAGAAACGCACTTTTGGAGCGTTTTCAGGTCTTTCTACTGAGCAAAACCCACTTTTTTTTTTTGCTTTCGACCAAAAAAAACACTTTTCGGCGTATTTCTCTGACTTTCTACCAAAAACTCTTTTGGGGCTTGGAAAAATTATTTACCGAATATTACGCCCATAAAATTCTAAAGTCCCCACGTTTGTGCACTTTCTACAAAAATCCCTTTGGTGACACCTGGATCTTCCGACCGAGAAACGTACTTTTGGAGCGTTTTCCTCGGTCTTTCTATGAGCAAAACCCACTTTTTTTTCGCTTTCGACCAAAAAAAACACACTTTCGGGCGTTTTTCTCTGACTTTCTACCGAAAAACTCTTTTGGGGCTTGGAAAAATTATTTACCGAAATGTTACGCCCATAAAATTCTGAAGACCCCACGTTTGTGCACTTTCTACGAAGAAACTCCCTTTTGGGTGACACCCTGGATCTTCCGACCGAGAAACGCACTTTTGGAGCGTTTTCAGGTCTTTTACTGAGCAAAACCCACTTTTTTTTTTTCGCTTTCGACCAAAAAAAACACACTTTTGGGGTTTTTCTCTTTTTACCGAAAAATTATTTACCGAAATATTACGCCCATAAAATTCTGAAGTCCCCACGTTTGTGCACTTTCTACAAAGAAACTCCCTTTGGGTGACACCCTGGATCTTCCGACCGAGAAACGCACTTTTGGAGCGTTTTCCTCGGTCTTTCTACTGAGCAAACCCACTTTTTTTTTCGCTTTCGACCAAAAAAACACACTTTTGGGCGTTTTCTCTGACTTTCTACCGAAAAACTCTCTTTGGGCTTGGAAAAATTATTTACCGAAATGTTACGCCCATAAAATTCTGAAGACCCCACGTTGTGCACTTTCTACAAGAAACTCCCTTTGGGTGACACCCTTGGAACGACCGAGAAACTTTCTACCGAAAAACCCCCTTTTGGGCTCGGAAAATTATTTACCTACGCCCATAAAATTCTGAAAGTCCCCATGTTTGTGCACTTTCTACAAAGAAACTCCCTTTTGGATGACACCCTGGATCTTCCGACCGAGAAACGCACTTTTGGAGTGTTTTCATCGGTCTTTCTACTGAGCAAAACCCACTTTTTTTCGCTTTCGACCAAAAAAACACACTTTTGGGCGTTTTTCTCGGACTTTCTACCGAAAAACTCCTTTTTTGGCTTGGAAAAATTATTTACCGAAATATTACGCCCATGTCCAATACGGCTTGATAGGAGGTTCGAATACAATCGTGTTGCAAATCGTTGAGAATCCGCTTAGTTTGACTTCGATATTTTTAGTTTCGTGTGTGAATGAAATAATTAACTTAGAATAGAAATGTCCGATGTCGTATAATAAAGGAGAGACAGAAATCACAACGTTTTCGTTCGCTTGGATTGTCCCTTCATTCGGCGTTATTTCCCAAAAATCCGGGTTTTCCTTAATTTTTTTGTCATTTCCGTCTAAAAAACGATTTTACTTACGACAGAAACTGTGAATCCTAGGTCGACATAACTGGGATTCGACAGAACCAATTTTTTTGTTTTATTTCCGTCGGGTTCGATGGATTTCCATTTTAAAGAAGTCGGTTCAATATTTATGTAAGGTGGGCAGCAATTCCAGGGGATTTTTAAAATCATTTGAGGCTCTTCACGTCCCAGAAGAATGGCGTATATCTCGACCCAATCCGCTTCCGAGGGATTTAGGCAGAAATTTTAAAGTCACGAAGATTTTTTCGTTTGCTTCGATGATCCCGAGTTTGGTTCAAGCATAATGGTACCACTGGACTGAAAAAAGTTTTTTTTTTAAAGACGCTAATTTTAAGGGAAAAAAGTGCTTACTTTTGATAATTGGTTTCAATTTAAAATTGATGTCGACTGCTGTGTTATTTATTATTTCAAAAAGGTAAGTTTGTTCTGTATAAATTAAAATGAGCGAGGGGCAAATTCGTTAGGAAAAGCAGAATTTGAGGGGTTTCTATGTTGTACAGGATACGAATTTCGTCGATTCTATAAACTTTGTTTTGACCGTAAAGCACGAGGCTGCATCTGCCTATCTTGTATTGGTTAATCATCGACACCTGAAAATCCGGCGGTCATTTTTGGACTCTTCAGCAGATTCCATTAAAAGACTGAAAATTTTGTTACTTTTAGTTCGAGAGATTCTGAAGCTTCCAAAGTCCCTTGATTCGGTTCGACTGTAAATTGCTTCGCCTTTTCTGGGAGATTTAAAGTGCTTTCCGATTCGAGGAAACTTTCAGCCACAATGGATCCTCGGTTCCGTCGTTGTCGACGCCGAGGGCGAACTGACCACGAAATCTCCTCGGTTTTCAACTTGAACCATCAACGACCTTTCTACACCTAAAGAAAAATTTTATCGGGTAACCTATGAGAGTTGAGCTCATCCTGCCGAAAATGATGCCTTTCAACTCTCAACCTGCCGAAAATTTTGTTACTTTTAGTTCGAGAGATTCTGAAGCTTCCAAAGTCCCTTGATTCGGTTCGACTGTAAATTGCTTCGCCTTTTCTGGGAGATTTAAAGTGCTTTCCGATTCGAGGAAACTTTCAGCCGACAAAGGATCCTCGGTTCCGTCGTTGTCGACGCCGAGGGCGAAACTGACCACGAAATCTCCTCGGTTTTCAACTTGAACCATCAACGACCTTTCTACACCTAAAGAAAAATTTTATCGGGTAACCTATGAGAGTTGAGCTCATCCTGCCGAAAATGATGCCTTTCAACTCTCAACCTGCCGTTGTCCTTTACTTAACGGGTCGGTTAAAATTTTGCCCTTTACTTAACGGGTCGGTTTAAATTTTGCATTTACTTAACGGGTCGGTTAATTTTTCAGGAGGTTAAGTTTTTGCCTTTATTATCGGGCCGGTTAAATTTTTCAACGGGCGGTTAATTTTTCTTTACTTACGGGCCGGTTAAATTTTTGCCCTTTACTAACGAGTCGGATAATTTTTTAAGCGGGCAGTTAAGTTTTTGCCCTTTACTTAACGGTCGGTTAAAATTTTGCCCTTTACTTAACGGGCCGGTTAATTTTTTAACAGGAGGTTAAGTTTTTGCCCTTTACTTATCGGGCCGGTTAAATTTTTCAACGGGCGGTTAAGTTTTTGCCCTTTACTTACGGGCCGGTTAAATTTTTGCCTTTACTAACGGGATAATTTTAAACGGGCAGTTTTTGCCCTTTACTAACGAGTCGGATAATTTTTTAAACGGGCGGTTAAGTTTTTGCTCTTTACTTAACGGGTCGGTTAAAATTTTCCCCTTTACTTAACGGCCGGTTAATTTTTTAACAGGAGGTTAAGTTTTTGCCCTTTACTTATCGGGCCGGTTAAATTTTACAACGGGCGGTTAAGTTTTTGCCCTTTACTTTACGGGCCGGTTAAATTTTTGCACTTACTTAACGGTCCGGTTAAATTTTTGCACTTACTTAACGCTCCGGTCCACCATTTTCAGAGCCCAGTTCTCACATAATCAATTTTTAAAAATCCAATTACCAAAAACAACCGTTCCAAAATCCAACTCTTTTTCAACAAATTTCAAATCCACTAATTTGACATCTCCTCTAAAATTTAAATAATTATAAATTTAATTAATTATAAAACGTACATGACTAGACATTTAATTTCTTTTTTGGATTCGACTATCTCAAAAATTAAATCGCTCAAAATCCTTTCGATGCGGTCAAAGGTGATGGAGACGGTGAAAATATTCATGTCACCTGGTAATAAATTATGTTTCTCCGGCTTACATTTGAAATCGTGGTCTGAACCTTTGAATTTTATCGTACCAGGGACCGACCCGCAATTTTTGACCGGAAGCTGTAATCATGATTAGAGATATAAAGCAATGTATGGTAGTAACTTCATAATCATGTTTTTGAGTGATGTAAACATTTTTTAATTCTAGAACATGCGAGACGAACTGTATGTTTGGTCCCAAGACCTTCGCCTTTTAGCTTCAACTGTAGATACTCCTTCAATCCTTCTACTTTTAAATAGGCCCTTTTTTTAAACTCCTCGATCTTCGTGGGTGTGAACATGACGGTGCAGTACTGTGAAGAATTTGGCCCAATTTGACCGGTTAATGGGATTATTTCGAAGTTTTTATTTTTAAAATAGTTCTCATGTGAAGCGAATTCTAATTCGTTGTTGAAAAGTCTTTTTTTAACGACTTTATGGTCTATCATCCCAGGATGAGTTTTTGTTCGCTGATTACCTCCGCATATTGATCTGCAGCACTGAAAAAACAAAATTTTGGCTTTAAAATTAATTATTTTTACGTCTGAACTAGCGCTTCTTCGATCAATTGTGAAGGGTATTGTTTCCATTTGAAATTGACCTGGAATTTTGATTTGTTTTCGATGATTACTTGCTGAGATGATTTCAGTTTCATGTAGACGCCACCGAAGTTTATTAGGTTTTCTTCAAGTTCGATATCGCAGAGGCAAGTCTCGCCTTTCAGTTTTACCGTGAGGACTTCACCTTTTTCAAAATAAATGTAGAGTTTTCTCAAGCAAGGGCCGAGTTCGGACGTGTTGAAATAGATATCGATGGTTGTAGATTTTCCTTGACCGAGGGTAAACTTAGACGGGTTAACTTTAAACGGTCTAAAAATTTTATTATAGGTTATTAGGTATAGGTTATATAGGTTATACAATTCGGCGACGATTCGACCAATCGCTTCGACGGAACTCGTATTTTGAATGGTGACGCTTTTCATTCCTTCACCACCGACTGGAGTTGGTGGTAATACGATTTCATCCGGGCAACTTATCATCGGCCTTTGAGTGAAAGCTTTTTTTCAATTATAAAAACACTCTCTTAAAGGAATACTACCTAAAATGGGGACTTTAAAGGATTTCTCTCTGTCGAAAAATGTCACTATGTGCTGATAATCCGTCCGGCTTTTGGGCACGAAGGTGACTGTGAATTGAAAAGGATATTTTGAAGCGAGGTGCTTCATTTGAAGAACGGATGCGGAGCTTGAGACTTCAAAAACGTCTGAATCAGGCGAAATCATCTTCACCTCCCTTGGTTTCTGTTAAAAATAAATAAATATCACGGCGTTCCAGATTGCTGAAGGCTTTTTTTTGCCTAAAAACCCCCTTTTTGATTTTATATCATCTTCTACTTTCAACCAAAAGACCTACCCGTTTACCCAAATTTGAGGCCTTTCTCAGCAATTTTGGCAGAAATACCTTTTAAACTCGGTTTTGGGGGGTTTTTCTTGATCTCCTGGATTAAACCACTGGTTTTTCACAGTTTTAAGACAAGGAACCATCAGTAAAGAATCTTGGGGCTTTAGTAAACTTAACCATGGTAACGTTCGTCAAAGAAAACTTCAATCCATATTTCCTTCCAGGTTCCCACGACTGAAAAACGACCGTCGAAGGCACAACTGAATACTCAGGCGGAATTTCAAAATCCGACGACAACCAACGATTCTTAAGACATTTCGTCAAAATCCAATTTCTCTCTTCAGACGTCAAAGAAAGCTCCTGATGGTACTTCGAAGGAGCAATCTAAAAGAAAAATCTTCAAAAAAATTATTCCACATCTTAAAAACCTCATAGAATCCTCCATGCTTTGTATTCGTAAAAAACCTCAGAAGATACTCCGTATTAAATCTTATTTTATCCAAATCTTTCGTCATATACGGAACCGTGAAAGAATCCTATAAAAATTTAGGTTAGTTTTGATTTTTTTAAATTAGATACCTTATTTAGGTCTTCCATAATTAACAAGATTCTCTAAAATCTATGAACTAAAAAAAATTATAACAATAACTTTTTTCAACAAAATATTGTTTTAAGTACAAAATAATCTGATTTTTAAAATAAAATATTCAGAATTTCTCAAATAGCTTGGGGAAAAGCGGAGTCACTTCTTGAGAAAGTTAAAACCCCAAAAGAAAACGAAAAAATTCAAACTTGACTTTTATTTATTTTTATTACAATCGCCAACAAAATATTCCTGCACTCGATTACAGAGAACCTGCATAGATTTTTATTTTCGATAACAAATACAACAATAACAACAACGAAATATCATTGGCAGTCCAGCAACAAGTTTTTAAATATTTACAACTTGCAATGAACAAATAAAAATCACAAAAGGTTTTATTAGCACAGTCTTATTATTATTGAGGATGATGAATTCGCGATTGTATTTTATTAAACTAAATAAAAAAAACAATGAACATACTATTTTTTGGTAACTAAACAAAAAAAAAAAAACACTAAAGACTAGTCTAAGGCGAAAAAAATAAAAAATGTGAGCCCTACTTTAAAAGGAGGGGTGATTGAACAAAAAAATGTTTATAACGATTTGGTCAAACAGCCATAATTGAACCACAAACCCCTTTAACTAAACTATTTGATACAAAATTATTTCCTCAATGCCAAAACCTACTTCAGACTACTCAGTACTTCCTAAATTAGCTTTCCCCTTAAAAAAAAGCCTTTAAAAGGTTCTTTTTGGCCTTGGTGTTCTTATGAAGGGAAATAAAACAAAAATTGATGACTAAAGCGTTGACTATCCCATGAAATTTACATTTTCAAAGGTTTTCTAGACTATATACAAAAAAAAATCTAAGGGAACTATAACAAAAAAAAACTAAAAATTGACTACATCTTAAAACAAACACTTCCTCTCGATCTTTTAGGCTTGAGGAGACGATCTTTTAATTTATATCGAAGGGGGGCTCCTTCTCAGGAAGGCACCAAGTTGAAAACACATGAAATACAGTCTTAAGTTACAACCCTTATAGAACATAAAATTTTCAACTTTCAACAATCGTAGGAAGAAAAAAAAAATGTTTTTTAACAAAGTATAAAAATTGGGAAATTCCGTGAATTTTTTCTTGGAGGATTAGGTCGCTTGAACTGCTGGCTTCTCTTCGGGTTCGTTTTCTAAACTTTCTTCACCTTTGATTTTCAGCTTTTCCATCTCAGCTTTGAAGTTGTCTATGTCTTGTTGGCTGAAAAATAAAGTCCCCAAATAAGAAAACTTAATAAAATAGGCAAAAAAAAAAAATGGTCCAAATTTAGGTTTAACCCTTTCGAGACCGCAGGTCTAGTTGCCATTCGCTTTTCGTTTGGAGACCGCAGGCGACTTTAGTTGCCCAGCGGCGCCAGCGGGAAGCCTCTCTAAAAAATTTAATATCTTCGCTTCCCGTGGCGCTAGCGACATGCAAAAACTGGCAATCTGTTGGGGAAGAAATGAACTACATGATCGCATCACTCGTCGCTTTCTGTGCTTTGCTGGGGCGGTCGGGAGAAGTGAGGGGCAAAGAGAGGAAAAGTGCTGCGCAGTAGCGCAGAGAATCCGGTCGGGTCTGAAAGGGTTAAGTCTCAAACAATCAGATGAAAACTGGCATTCATAAGTAAAATCTCCAAAATAATATCTTAGGATTAATTTTTACCTTATTTGTACAAAAAGAATGCCATTGATGACATTGAGCATGTCGAGTACGCTTCCCATTGAAGGAGGTTGAATTTGAATCGGTGGAAGTCCAGCGCCTGTTTTCCCCGAATAGATATCGTTCATTTTCTTCTGAAGGACGACCGCCTGATGTGTCAAATGTCGCAGACATTCAGACGACTCTTTTGTCTTGTCATGCTCCTCGCCAAGCTGCTGCTTGTAAATCGCATACGTCTCTTTTTCGCTGTTCAAAGCAGACCTGAAGTCTCCCATACAGCTCTGCGTACGGGCTACCAAATGATAGCTCACAGCCACCTTGAGCGATTTCGACCCAAAATATTTAACATTAAGCTCAAGTGCTTTTTCAAGGAATCTTAAAGAAAGCTCGTACTCGCCAACAGCATGGAGGATCAAACTTATGTTACTCTACAAAAGAAAATTTTATATTTTTTTCAAAAAGTCTGAAACTTACATCCAATAAGGCCATATCTGGATGATTTTCTCCGCAAACCATCAATGCGAGGTATCTTGCTCTATAAAGAAGTTTTAAGGCAGTGCTCACTTGACTATTGGCGAAACAATATAGAGCTAGATGTGTCTAAAATTTGAAAAATTAATTATTTTTTAAAAAAAGAACAAAACATACATATTCAGTGATGGTGGAAGGGTGATCGATGCCGTTGACACGTTCGGACATCAATACAGCCTTTTGCTGAATGGCCATCGCCTCCGAATGGTCGCCCATGATGTAGTTCAACCTGGCGAGCATGCGAAGGCATTGAGAGATCTCCGGATGCATCGCTCCGTAAACGTTATTGAGCAAATTGAGCGCTTCGTTGATAAGTTCGAAGCCTTCTTTAAGGAAACCTTGTTGTATCTTGTTCTGGCCTGTCGTGTAAAATGTAAAAGCGTCTGTTGCCTAAAATTTTTTTTAATTTTAAACTTCCCAAAATCAAAAATACTCACTCTAGGGTTAATATGTTTCACTACAGGGAAAATATTAATGATGTCTTCTTCAAAAATGTACACTTATTTTTCGTATCAAAATAATATTCTCTGAGAAGTATTTGTATACCAGTTTTTAGACAGAACGACCTAAAAATTTCATAAATATTTTGTAAAAAAATGAAAATTTTTTACCTAAGAAGAGAAATTTTTTGCAATCCGAAAGTTTCGACAGTGGAGTCTATATTGTCGGTTTTTAACTCCCAGTCGTAGTAAGCTTTCAATTCGGATTTTAGTTGGGCCCAAAGAGATTTCGGAGTCAAATTTGCCCATTCGTTACTGTCAGCCATTAACATGTTCAGTCTTCCCTTTCTTTTTCCGTTTTGCTTCCTCCTCTTTGAAGGCTTCGTCTGCAACTAAAATTGAGAAAACTTAGAATGAAGAGAGGAAAAATTTTGATATTTTACCTCTTCAGATATCTGTTGCGGATGAAGCGTCTGGCAAGAGGATAAGAGACAGTTCAAGAAGTGACTTATTGCTGCAGATAAACTCATCATTTCTGTATTCTAAAACAAAAAGAAATATTCTTAGCAAAAATACAGAGTAAAACCCAGTAAATGGAAGAATTAGTGAAACTGGCGAAAAATGGAGGGAAACCGCCCAAAACTAGGTAAATGAGAGTTTCTTTGAAAAAGACAACAAACCTGCATGTATGAGTTGAAGATATGTTTGGCAGAGCGGGTAATAAGTTCAGAAACAGCGATCGTGTGGAGATATTCGAGTTGTTTGACTTTTGTGAGCATCGTCGTTATTTTGCCCAAATATCTGATATTGATGCCTCTCGAATGTAAAGCATCGGCTAAAGTCGCACCGTCCATCGGAGCCGAAGAATGATCAAGAGCTCACGAATCTAACGAAGATGTTTTAAAATGATGAAAAACTAGTTTTTACTTACGAAATTCGGTATCTGATTTGTGACAAGAAAGTCGGCTGCGTCTTTTACGAGTTGCTTTTGCTTTTTAAGACTATCGGGAGCGTTTGAATTATCAACATGGCGGACACCTGGTGAATAAACATCAGGGTTAAACCTGGTATCAAATTCAGTCTCTTTTAAAGAACCGACAGCCGCCGCAGCTTTTTTAACAATTTCTTTTGTACTTTCTTCAACTAAAATTTCAAATATTATTTATGCTTTTCAAAATGAAAAATTTACATTCAGCTTTTTCTCCGCTGGTTATAGAATCTGTGATGCTCTCCACAATTATTTTAGCCTGAGCTGTCCCCATTGGAACTTCTTCTGTCATTTTCTCAACCTCCTCGTCTTCCTTTTTATCTTCGATTTTCTTTTTCTCTTTTGATTCCAGTTCTTGATTTGAGATCATCTGCGCCTCGTTTTCTTTTTGTTTTTTAGCACCTAATTGTTGCAGATGGTAGGCCGCAAGTTTTATGAACATCATATATCTTGATCTTTAATATAAAAAGAATAAGAAGAAATAAACATTTAAAATATACTTACTCAACAAAAGCGTCAATAAGTTCTTGCCTGAGACAGCATAATTTATGTTTATGCTCAATAGGGAAGCCTAATGACTGAACTTCTTTGCTTAATTCTTCACCTTCGACTAAAAAAGAGATAGTAAGTTGTTAAAAGAAAGAATGATAATTACGTTTTAGGAAATTGACATCAGGAGGGAAAGTCCTGAGAAGATCAAGGATGTAGTGGCGGCCATCATTTCCGATGATTCCCTTGCATTCGACGCTGCTGCAGAGCTCAATTTCTTCGTCTTTGTCGTTAAGTACTTTATGAGGAAGCATTTTTAGTTGTTGAGCAGCTTTACTGAGAAGATCCATGTATTTAGGATGGATAAAACGGTTTTTCCGAAATCGATAGAACCGTATACGACAGATTGTTCCTGTTCGCGTTCCAGAATACCAGGGATGATGGACTGCGCGGTAACACGGTAACCTCTGTAGTCAATAACGACGGTTCCAAGTGTGTAAATTCCGGGAAGATCGACGGCGCTGTAAACTCTGACTCCTTGTAAATCGTTTCTTGGTGCGACAAAAGCAGCAGCGTCACCTCCAAGCTCTTTGTAATGATCGCGTACATCGAAGCCAAGCGAAAAGAAAATTGTTCCAAATAAACATCTGCATTTTTGAATCTTCACCAGGGTTGATGGCCATTACATTTCCATCAATGACAGCTACTGCACCACGAGTGGCAGCAGCGACAAAATCACTATGTACTTTAAAAATAGCTCTTTCTCTCAAAAGCCTTTCTGGAAGGTTTTTTCTGGGAAGTTCTCTTGTCGTTTGCAGTTCTTCATTCCAGTCTCTGGTCTGTCCAGGGATGTGTTCTTCATAGCCTAATTTAGAAGAAAAGTGTCTTCAGCACGTATAGCATCTATCGTATGTTCCATCTGCGGCGCTGTCCAGGCATATAGCTGATACGGAGTTGAAACCCTTTCAAAAGGATGCCTGTGCGTTCGCTTTTTTTGTAAAATTGCAAAGTTCCTCTTGAAAGAAGAGCTTAGCTGATTCAACAGCTCAATAAGAGAATGGCACAGATGACTAGGAATTGCTGGTTTCGGGTTAAATTCTTCTTCAGAAGACTGATTAAGAAAGAATCCACGTGTGCACCCGGTGATGTGGTAGTGCTTATCTTCCATAGTGACCACATATAAATACATGAGATCACCATGCAATTTACGATATCCAGGAGGAGGATTCCATCCTGAAGTAGTCAAAACTTTGATACACTGTGGACCTTTTTGTTCTTTCGCCATTGGCTGAAGAGGTAACAAAGGAGGCCTTTCTTTGTTATTCGGCATTATAAAATCAGGCGGCGTACAATCAACGCTTTCAGCCCGGGTCTTCTTCTTTTCTGAAAAATTAGAATACAATCAATATAAAATTGATTAAATTTAAATATTAAAGGAAAGACGCGGTGTTTATTCTAAGGCGAGTGCCTACCCACAATGTCACCTTGGGTGATGACGTTGAGAAAAGAAAGAGAGGCACATTCAAGTCCGTTGTAAGCATCGGCCGAATCAAGAGATTTTAGAAGATCTCTGACATGGCGGACGTGGATTCTGGCTTCCCTCATCGTATAAGGTTCTTCAACAACCTAAAATTTAAACAATAGAAACAACTCTTTGTTTAAATTTTCATTCTTACTTTAATAACTGAACCTTCTTTGAGGCCCTCAATACTTTTTAATTCAGCAAAGTTATCGAGAGTATTGCCATCGAGTTGAAGAGAAAAACAAGTCCTGTGACAAGTCTCTTCACGATCGATGAGCAATTGATGGATCTCCTGAACCAACTCCATGCTTGAAACTTGAATATCGATGGCCTCTGTACCAGGACTGACGATTTTAACAGTAAAACCGAGATCTTGTATAAAGACGACTTCAGGCTCATCTTTTTTTTCTCCATTCATTTTCTCGCTGGTCTCCATCTCTCCTTTTTCAACCACGGCTTCAGCATCCTAAAATAAAATTAATTTTTAAATTAATTTCTATTTTGTTTTTACCTTATTGTCGACTTTAGTCGCTTCAGGGTTGTCGCATCCGTTGACCTCGACATTGCAATGTCCATTCAGCGGTTTTTCTTTTAGGTTTTCTTGCACGCTATCGCATTTTTTCGTCACCTCTCCTATAAGGTCAAAAAATAACTTTAATCATGGGCAAAAATTCAAAAAACCAAACTAATTTACTAAAAAGCTTGTACTTAAGCCAATTTAATCTTTCTCAGAATACTGCTCAGTTTGAGACAGATTTGGAAAATTTTTGTCCCAACAAGCTGACTAAAAAACAAAAAAATCCGGATGTTCAAATGTTTTAAGATGGATGTAAGGGAGAAGGAAGGGGAAATAAGAATAGACATAGCAACCTGTCCTCCTATATTTAGAAACTATTCCCCACAGGTCGTGTCCCTATTTATTTCTTGAAAAGTCCATAGGGTCAATCATTGAATTTATTAAAAACAAGTACCTAAAGCAGGATAAGAAAGGAAAAAACCTGTTTTATCCTGCTCTAATTTAGAGAAAGAAAACTTAAAATTTTTATTATTTATATAATAATGAACTGTATTTCCTGGCCGAGATAATAGAGACGTTTAGCCTTCTCAAGGGAACAATCTCTATAATGAAATCCATCAAGGTCCTTGAGATGAAAATTACATTTCGGTTTGGGTTCTATTAAACCTTATTTTCAGTTGCCTTGCTGATTAGAATCCCAAAAATGTGACTACTGTTCTATTAAACCTTATTTTCTGCTGATAATGACTACTGAAAATATGAAATAACTAGAAAAAAAATATTGCATTATCATTGAAGATAATTAGTGTTTAATTAGATTATTTAATCAATAGGATAGATAAAATAATGTAGTTTAAGTGATGATGAGTTGCTGAAGATTGAAATGCTAGTATTTTGGGTATGTCGAGTTTGTAGAAAATGCTGAATTTAAGTTTGGTTCCGCAGTCGGGAGTCATTTCTCCGATGGCCCAGATGCGATGATGGCAGACTAAAGGAGTACCTGAGTCTCCATGGCAGAGAGGTCCTAATGTGTTATCGGTGTACCGAGGCAGACAGCTCCGCTTGAAGTTACTTTAAAATCGCAGAGGTTCCCATCGCAGAGTCTTTTCTGGCACTGTTCCATAGATAAAAACTGAACAGCTCTTTTGGTCAAATATTCGGCAAAATCGGAAACATCAAAGTCACCATCTTTCTCCGTATATTTCTGCGCCCCCCAACCATATACGTAGCAGTACTGGTTTCCACCTTGAGCAAAATTTCCATCTTCGTAGAACTTCTTAAAGCCACTTTCATACTCAGCTTGGTTTCCAGGGAAATCAAGGATTGTCATAAGCTGAGCACTTTTTCCAAATTCTTTAACTAGTTCAATATATCCCACGCCAAATTCCCAAATTTGAGTTTTTTCTTCTGAAGCACAACTATCGCCGGCTTCAAATCTTAGCACTTCCCTAGTATGATCTGGAAGTTTGTTTGTATATACCTATCGCCAGCAACAACTATGTATTCAGAAGGGGAGTTATGCGGAAAGCCGGCTTTTGAAGGTGTCCCGTACTGCACACAGCTACATGAAGTCAACATTATTTTGTAGGTAATCAAACACACGCTACAAAGATGATGTCTATCCGTCTTCCTCTGAAGGCTCCCAATATATTTACCTTCATCGGAAGAACTTTTTCAGCACCTATTATCTTTTTCGCCGAACAATCGGCTCCAGAGAATCATTTTTAGATTGGACAAGAACGAACAATAAACATAATGATAAAAACATTTTTAACTTTAAAACATATTGCAGAAGAAAACTAAGTGCAAGCTTGTCCTTGAAAACAAGAAAATTGTGGTTTGGCATCGTTCTAAAAAGAAATCCATTGTTTTTTTGGCTTAACACCTCGAACATCCTTGAGTTTGCTCAATATGAACGTTTAAAACTTTCTCATTCTTTAATTAAGTGAGGTCCAGCCACAGCCACCATTTTTATAGCATTTTCAGGAGTTTTTCGCGGTTTTTTCACGGAAAAAAATGTATTTCTGCAGTGATTTCGGTTGTTTTTCTCAGTTTAACTTCCTTAAAGAAGTTATTGTGATACCTCCATGTCGGGTTTTGGGGAAGGGCCTTCCAGACCCCGGAGGGTCAAATCGAATATTGATCTTTACCGATCTCAACTTTGTCTGTGGTGCCGGCCGGCCGTCCGTAGCATTTTTTTCCGGAACCTTTACGGCCACAATTTTCAACCGATTTTCACCAAATTTTTTTTAGTCGGTGAACAAGAAACTAACGAGGGCGATTTTTAAATTTCGAGATATGTCTGTTTGAAATTTTAAAAAATTCGCTGCGGCCGAACCGTTGGTTTGATTTTCACCAATCACTCCTTATATTTTTTAAGAATTTTTGGTGTAAAAAATCGCCACTTTTAAATTATTATTTTTTTTAGTAGGGAGAAATTTCATACTTCTACCCATAACGAGAGGCACATCCGTAGGCCAAAGAGCCCATTATTTCTACCTTGACACTTAAAAAATTTTCGAAAAAAAAGAACTTATAAAATTTCAAAAAATAAAAAATAAAGCGCAAAAAAAGGAAACCCGGAAAATTTTTAGACAAAAAAAAAAAAAATTTTTGAAAAAAAAAAAAAAGGAAACCCCGGAAAATTTTTGGAAAAAACTAGGAAAATTTTTCGAAAAAAAAATTAAAACTTCTCCCTTCCTTAATCTTCCCCTTTCTTTATACTTTCGTTCCCTTATACTTCCCCCTGTTATACTTCCCCCTCCGTTTTACGTCCCCTCCGTTATACTTCCCCCTCCTACTTCTCTTTAAGGAAGTTTTCGTTGGAAGCTCTTCAACAAGTACTACTTTTTGACAGAATAACGAGATTTTGGTAGTTTTCCTCGTTTTTACATAGAAAGCCCCCACTTTAATGTATTTTCAGGACTTTTCATCGGTTTTTCACACAGAAACCCCACTTTTACAGAAGTTTTCTTCATAAAAAATCAGCCAATGAATTCAGAAGGCATTCAAACAAAACAAAATGGGGTCCGCCACATTTGCTTGAAAAGTTTAAGAACCTCTGGTTTTAGTAACTTTCGAAGATTTTCTCACAAAAATTTTTAAATATGTATGAGAGAAAAAAAGACGTGTATCTGGAGAAATGTATTATTAATGGAAGCTCACAGAAAATTAGTATTGGAAGGATAAGTATTAATAATTCATAGGTAACCAACTATGACTACGTATTTAGATTAGAATTTCTTTTGAAAAGAGGCAAAGGTGTAAGTTTTTAACCTTATTTCAAGGTAAAATTTCGTCCAAAATCGTCTTTTTTTCTCTCTGTCAGAAAAACCCAGCAGTACAAAGACCTCTTCCACAGGGTCTATTTTTATTAATAAACTGACCTTGGCTACCTCAATCAGAAATAAAATTAAAATAAAGGGAGTATACGAGAATATTTCGACGTAAAACGGGAGAAACGGTTTCATCGATCCAACAAAAAAGGGGCCATAATTATTTTAAATAGTTTCCTGTCAATTCCTACATTTCCGGTTACATTGAAGATGCACCGGTATTTTTTAATACGAACAAAAGCTTCTAAAATTGAAACTGAAAGTTATTTTGAATAATTTATTGAGACTTTTTTCCGGGGTAAAGGTCAAGGCTGGCGGGGAGGCGAAATATTTTATTTTTACCCAAAAAAATGTGGGTGTTAAAATTTTTCAATAATCATTATGATTTCTGATTTATCGAATAAATCACACAATGCGATAAAATATAAACTATTTTCTAGATAACTAATAATTTAAACAAATTTTTTGTGCACATTCTTTTTTGGGAAAAATTTGATGAGAAAAAGTCTTACTACGTTTGACGAAGATGCAAGTTTTCAAGTAACTAGTAGGAATCATTTTGCCTTGAACGTGAAAAGTGACTAAAATTTCTTTTTTGTACTTTAAACCCCTTTTCTCTCTTCCTCAAGAGTATTAAGACGGTAAGTCTTCTTTCTGAATAATAATAAAAGGAAAAACATTGTCCGAAAAGTGGGCCAGTTCAAGATAAAAAGGTTCCCAAGATAAGAAAAATTTTTTTTGCCCCGTATGACTACTTTTTAAAATTGTGAAGAGAGAAAAGGAAAAGAAATTTCTCGAGATAAAAATAAAAGAAATCCTGAAAAGAAGGGTCACACGCTAAAAATGATTATCATCTCCCAAAAATTATTTAGGGACTGAAGCAAGGAAATTCGAGTTTGTAATAAAATTCTTCGATCTTGAAAAAAACGCGTGGTTTTTCTTTTCTTGGCAAAAAATCAAAATCTAGCAATGTTTTGCAATAGTTCTTCATATTTTAGTACAACTAGATTTTTTACATCATTCAATCATATAGTATTTTAGTTCACAGTTTATTAGGATTTTTGGTAGTTTTCCTCGTTTTTTGACAAAAAAACACCAATTTACAATTTTTTAGGAAATTTCCTCCGTTTTTAGACGGAAAACCAATTTTCACAGGATTTTTCCTCTTTGGACGGAAAAACATCAATTTCGGAAAACTCCCACTTTTACAGGAGTTTTTTCCTTGGTTTTTAGGTAAATTTTTAACTTCCTTAAAGAAGTTATTGTGATACCCTCGACGTCAAATTTTTACCGATCTCAACTTTGTCTGTGGTGCCGGCCGGCCGTCCGTAGCATTTTTTTCCGGAACACTTTACGGCCACAGTTTCAACCGATTTTCACCAGATTTTTACCAAATTTTCTTTCTTCTTTCTTCCAAAATTTTCCAAAAATTTTCTAACGAGTGCGATTTTTAAATTTCGAGATATGTCTGTTTAAAATTTTAAAAAATTCGCTGCGGCCGTTGGTTCGATTTTCACCAAATTTTTACCAATTACTCCTTATTTTTGAAGAATTTTTGGTGTAAAAAAATTGCCACTTTTTAATTATTATTTTTTTAGTAGGGAGAAATTTCATACTTCTACCCATTACGAGAGGCACATCCGTAGGCCAAAGAGCCCATTATTTCTACCTGGACACTTAGAAAATTTTTCGACAAAAAAAAAAATTGGGAAATTTTTCGAAAAAAAAACAACTTACCCCTCCCTTATACTTCCCCCTCCTTTATACTTTCTCTCCCTTCGTTATACTTTCGTTCCCTTATACTTCCCCTTCGTTATACTTTCGTTCCCTTATACTTCCCCCTTCGTTATACTACCGTTCCTTATACTTCCCCCTTCGTTATACTTTCGTTCCCTAATACTCCCCCCTCCGTTATACTTCCCCTCCCATATACTTCCCCCTCTTACATTGTTACTTCTCTCATCACAAGTACTTTATAATACAAAAACCCCCACTTTTACAGGATTTTTTGGAGTTTCCCTCGGTTTTTAAGCAACAAAATCCAATTTCACCGGATTTTTAGGAGTTTTCCTCCGGTTTTTGACTAAAAATCCTTATTTTTACCAACTTTAGGTCATTTTTCTCGTTTTTATGGACAAAAACCCATTTTTAAGAGGTTTTTTCCTCGGTTCGGCCGTTTTAATAATAATCTCGATGTTTTGTGATGAAGAGCTGCACAGACAGGGGATCCTAGGAACCTGTAGGCCTTACGGATTGCAAAATACATGAAAATTCCCATCGTATATAATCACAGGTTGATGAATTAAAGATCTTGAGAGTCTCATGTTTTCTCACGGGATCTTCCATCGAAGGAAACTATTTCCGACATTCTAAGAATCGGCTTAAATTAAAGACACCGGGGAAATAATATTCAAAATGTTAGCCAACTTTAAGACGTAAAACCGTTTTGTTAATCGAATAAAACTGGGAGACTTTCAAGGTTGGCTCCATCACTCAAACAGTCCACTAAAAAATAACGCTTCTTCAAAGTATAACAAAAGCGCTTAGATCTTAATCAAAAACACAAAATGGCGCTTATGAAAAATCAATGTTTTAATTAAGTCTTTATTGTCATAAAAGGAATTTTTTTAATCGTTTATTGGTTCGTGCCATTGACCCTGGGTTATTACATAACTCTCAAGTTTAGTACATTCTTGATTTAGTGGAGTGCACCTGCATCACCAACACGTGTATAATGGATACAAAAAGGATACCACGTGTCCAATTGAGGCAAAAATTTCGCGGAATTTCGAGGGGGGATGAAAATTGGACCAAAGTTGTTCTGGAAAAGTGACAGACTACCAGAAGACCAGTGGTCATTTTGAACCAACGCATCTTCAAGTTCGAGGTATAACAACTTTTAAGGAAGCTTGATGGACACAAAAAACTGAAGAAGTTATTACTTTTTAAAGAAAAATATTTACTATGAGTTAAGCAAGAAAATTGGTAAAAGGGTTTTTTAAAGAGTTTTCAATAACCTTTGTGTAGCCTAAACTACCAAAGGTCGTAGTTCAAAGTATTGAATATCTCAGCTATAAAAGCATTTTTTTAATAGGTGCGTTCTGCTTTTTCCTGCATCACAGAAACCGATCTTTTTTGACCCCAAGGGTCTTAAAGACCCAGGCTTAAAAGTATGTCAATTGCTACCACTGCTGTATTGCTATATAGCAACAAATAACTAGACGCTGAAAGAAGGTTTGAGGAATATTTAAGCTTCCAGAAAGCCCGGAGGACAATTTTTCTTCCTTATTCGTTGGATTAAATTTAATAAATAACTTTCATAATTTAAAAATTAATTTATGAATCTTATAGTACGGTTTATTAAAAAAAAAAAGGGTGAGCGCTAGAATTTTTATTTCTTCAATTTAAAACTGGGTGGGAAAGAATTTTTGGGTTTTTGAGGGAAATTATATTTATAGTTGGTAAAGTCCTTATGTAAAAAATTTATGTCCTCTTATATCTTATTTCGGATCTCGTGATAAGGACAAAATGAAGGTTCTCTTTGATAACCACGAGGAGAAAGGAGTAGGGAGAAAATTATGAAATGCGCCTTATTTTGTAATATAATTTGAGGTATACGTTAGGCGGAAGTAGTTAGGTAGATTGAAGTAGAATATAAAAAAAATAAAAAGTTGAGAAAAATTATTTCTTGAATATTACCTACCGGTTACATCATACTCAAGGTTACTACAGAATTAACTTTAGGGGAGGGACCGAAGAAAAAAAAAATTTTAGGATAAAAAATGAAGAAAAAAAAGTTAACTCACTCGAGTCGTTTTGACTATTTTCTGTGGCGACCTCATTTGCCATAATAAAACTTTTGGACGGTGTGATGCGGCCGAGGGGGGTTGGAGAAAAAAAAATATCGGAATTGAAACGAGGAAGGTTTGAGACGAGAGAAGTTTCGGGCACGAAGGGTGCGGTGCGGTAGCGGCAGGAAAACTGAGGCGAGTGTCGACTGCACATGTGCTCCGTCGTCTCTTTTCGCCCTCCCCGTTCTTCCCCCGCGACGATGAGGTTCGCGGGCATTACCGTTGATAAAAACCGGCCTTTTTTTATTGGATGGGACACTCGAGGACGAGATGGGCTCGTCTCTTTCCTCTTTCAATCACTCACTTTTTTACATTTCTCTCAACTTTTTAGGTACACATACATGTCTCTTCATGCCAAACACAGCTTCATTTTGTTCGTTCAAACCCCAACAAAGGAATTTAGCATAACTTATAATGTTTTCTATTTTGTTATATATAGGTACATAAATTTCGCACTCGTGGCTTTTAGTTACATAACAAACGATTCTAGTTGGGCTGCCTTTTTTAATTGGGTTGGTTAGGGTGTGCAGGTTAGCACATGAAAAAAATAGGAAAACGTCCTGCTGTTTTAGGAGATAGGCAGCAGATTTTTAGTTTTTACATAAAATTAAGGGTTTTTGAAATGGAGAGGACTTTTTGTTCTTTCTTGAGTCAATAGATGGCGGGATGGCGAACTTAAGAACAGCTGATGACGTTTAAGGTTACGTCGTCCTTGTGCTGTTACACTATATCGGCCATATCTTTCTGTCTTTTTGCTCAAATTTCCGAGATGAGCCTTCTCCTTCGCGTTGTGCCTTCTCGGGTTCTGACTCGTCTTCCGAAATCCGGGGTGGCCTCCGTACGAAACGCGACGACGACAAACGCTGGGGAGGTCCTTCCAATGCCGCACATTACGCGATTCGGACTCTTTGGCATCTTCTGCACGGTCGTCCCTGGGCTTCTCATCGGGGCGACCATAAGCAAGAAGATGGCCAATTTCCTCGAAGAAAACGAACTCTTCGTACCCTCTGACGATGACGACGACGACGACTAACGTCCTTAATACTAACGCTTACGTGCAATATTTTAATATGTACTCAAATTGTATTTTAATTTCGTTATTCTAGTCACCACATTCGTGTTATATAAGTTAATGTACCTTGAAATAAAATAAGTTATGTTAATGAGTTTTCTTTGTCCTCACTGAGGACTCAGCTGCTAAATGGCCTTAAAATTTGGATCATCTGAGAAAATCCTAAAATTTTTCCATTGGTTCCCAGGGAGCTGTTATACTTATTTTGACCAAATTTCCGTTTAAACTGTTCTTTATTTAAAAAGCAGTGGCACTGGTTCCAAATTCTCTTCCTCTTCAAATCTTTTTAATTTTCTCAAAAGAAAGTTAATGTTATACCTTTAACAGACGGTTTTTGGAATGGGTAATAATCGGTCTCATGGTAACGACTGTCGCTATTCTAGAAATAAAACTTCCTTCAGGATTTTTACCATGCAGCTCTTTGTGTAATATGGCAGAAAATTGATGATGGGCCCTGAAATAGAAAACCTTGGAAAACTTAAGCTTTTCTTGATTTTGGCCAATCAAAATGGCTCAATACCTTCAAATTTCCTTGGTGATCATAATTTTTCGCCAATCTCTTTTCGTGTGGCACAACTGATGGCGTAATCTTATCGACTTCCAGTTTTTCTAAACTTAATTTTGCTTTTCCTAAAAAATTATTACATTCTAAGCCTTAAATTTGAGTTTTTACCAACCTGAAGGCATTTTAGGTATGTTATAAGCGAAGTATAAAAAATAAGTCAAGTTTTTATCAGGTTATATTCAAATTATAAAGAGACAAAAAAACTGTACAAAACGACTTTTAAAAAAGTCGAATCATTGTTTTCCTTTCTAAATTACAAGTGTACCATTTTTTTTTCTTTTTTGCATAATAATTAAATTTTCATAAAAATTCTTAGCATCATTAATAAATACGGTTATTTTTCCTTCATTTAGGAAAAACAGAATAACCTGTACTATAAATTTATAAATGTACATTTATAAAAATTATAATACAGAAAAAAAAATGAAAAGAAAAAAACAAGGATTTCAGAAAAGTATCAAGAGAGAAAACATCTAATTTCATCCCAGAGTTTACAACAAAAAAAAAACTGTTCACACAGTCAAAAAATCCATTTAGGGATTGTACAGGGGAGTGCACATAAATATACATATAGGACTGTATAACTACCCCTTAAAAACCATTTTCATTTATACAATACAACAATAATAAAACACAAAAAAATGCAAAACAAAAAAAATATTGTATACATAAAAACAGTTTTTGAACAAATTGAGCAGGAACAACTAAAATTGAAGAAAGAAAAACTTCAAGCACACATCGGCTTAGCGCCATTATTATCAAGAGAGGCACGTTCTCATTGGGACTTATTTACATTATACATATTTAATATATATTTAAAAAAAAAAGATGACAATGATTGCCAAAATTTACTATGATACTTCCTTGAAAAACCTAGGAACTAGTAAATTACAAGATTTTTATTTTTTTATTTTAACAAATAGATATCAGTCCAATATACAAGTTGGCATTAAAAAAAATTTCTTCTTTTTTTTATTTTCTTTACATTATTTATAAATTGAAAAAGAGCACATGGAAGCGATAAAAAATCATAAATTTTTATGACTCTATTATCACATTGCGTCTATTTTATGACTACGAAGGGGAGGCGACGAAAGAAGAAAATTAAACTTAAAAACATTTTACTCTCATTATTGTTTTAAAAAATAAAAAAAACGGCGCTTGAACATAATATTTTTCTTTTCTCAATTTTTAAACTTCTTTTATATAACAAAGGGTTGTCTAAATACCGGTTGTCGTCAAAATGTGGTAATTTTATAATTTATTAAGTTTTTTTCTTCAGAATAGGCAGATGAACAATCCCTGGAGACGATGAAAGCTGTTTTTTTTTTTCTTCTCTTTCACAAGTCGTTTATTCAGCGGGAGCTTCTTCTGTGTCCAGCGTACTAAACTTGTTTGACCCAACAAAACTCTGAAAAATAAAAGAGATTAAGGATATCGCTGGATATTTAGTACTTACAGGTGCCGAAGATTCTTGAACTTTAGGCATTCTACTGATATCGTCTAAGTCTTTCTTCGGTTCCCTAAAAAATTAGGTTAAAATTTCAAATAGGGAATAAATATACTGACTTGTGTTTCCCAGCGTTTCTGTCATCTCGTGCCACTTTTGATTTTTCGGTGTTGTTTGCTACGGGGCGGTTAGGCGGTGGTCCTTTGTTCCACTTGGATTCTTCTGGAAAATGATTATTTGCATGTGCGCGAATTATTCAGTTTTACCTTTTCTTGGCTCATGGCGAGGGCGAGCGAAACTTTTGTTGGAGTCACCTCTGTCATCATGTGATGTGCTATGATTTCGACTCTCATCAGGAGAAGTTCTTCCATTGTTGACCTAAAATGTAATTTTTAGAGAAGAGAAAGGGAAAAAGGGAAGTTTTACCACTTCTGAAGGTTGCTGGCTTTGCCGACTTTTACCCCATGGGTTCTCTTTAGGTAAAGGCGCCGGTTCTATTCTTTTTTTTTCCGGTTCATCTTTGATGTCTCTTCCTTCTTTTCCGGATCCGCTTCCGATGGAAGATGGACCACGCGGGCGACTGCCGTTGACATCATCAGTCGATTTCGCAAGTCGATCTTCGATCTCGCGTTCACGTGCGGCCGTATCGACGGGTTTAGCGCCGCCGAAAATCGCAGCCTGCGACGGCGTCGGACCGTTCGCGTTCGAAGGCGCGTTTTCCGACTTGGGTAACAGTTTGAGTGTCGGACGTGTTTTTTGAGGGCCCGAAGGTGCCGAAGACACTGGAGGATCATCTCGCCTTGAATTGTACCGATCAGATCGGTCTCGACCGAAATCGCGTTCCTTATCACGTCGGTCATCATGTCGATTAAAACTCCTCGGCTCGTCTCTCCATTGACTATTAGCCCTATCATCACGGCGAAAATCATCATCTCTCGCCCGCGAAAAATTTCGCTCTCGGTCAAATTCTCTATCGCGGTTAAACCCACCTCTGTCTCGGTCCCTATCCTGGAAAAATCCATCCCGCCTGTCATCCCTGTCTCTGCCAAAATTCCTACAATAAAGAAAAATTAGAAAAAGTATAAAATACAAGTTAAAAAATTTACCTGTTGTCAAAGTTTCTTTCTTCTCTGTTATGAAAACCTCGATCCTCTCTGTCAAAATTGGTCCTGAAGCCAGAACTTGAAAATTCCCTTCTTCCGCTGAATCCTCGGTCGAAATTACCTGGAAGAAATTTAAATAATGAAAGAGACATAGAAATTTGTTTTACTTGATCGGTCAGCATCCTCAGATCTTGGACCGGTTCTCCAGTTGGTCGATGTCCTGTCCACTTGACTGCTACCGAGTTCGTTCCTTCCACGACCGCCGCGGTTCATCCCGCCCATGCGGTTATCGTTGGTGGCGAGTTCAATTTTAATATTACGACCTTTAATGACCAAGTCATTTTTGTTCAGGGCAGCAATCAAGCTCTGTCTATCCTCAAGTACGACATAAGCAAAACCCCTAGCGCGGTTACTACCTCCTCGATCTTCCTTCGGCAAACTGACACCTTTAATCTAAAAAAACATTAATAAAAACAAAAGAGAATCAAGAACCAACCTTTAATTCACTGAAATGATCAGCAAGCTCTTCATCAGTTAGATCATAAGGAATGTTAGACAAATAGATCTGATACGGAGGCGATGAAGGGATTGAACTTTCGTCATAATTCGAAGATCTCGAAGCCCTGGGTGCAGTCGGAAGGACAACAACGTTATCTGGCACAAAAGCCGAAGGTGCTGCAAAAAAATTATAATAACTTCATTTCTTAACTTAGTACTAACTTTTTTCCATTTCTTTGTCAACTTCATCTGCCCAACAAGTTGGCAGCTTCTTCTTGGTTGTCGCCTCCACATGAATTGGCATCCATTTCGTTTTATTCTTTTTGCCTGCGTAAAAATAACAAAAATAAGAAAAAACAAACATTAAAAAACATACTTTGACGTAATGACATAGATTTTTATGTTTTTAAATAATTTATGATGTATAAACAAATAATTTTTGTGAAAAAAAAAGGGTCTTGATTCCTTGAAAAACTTGAAACTAAAATAAGATCTTTTTTATCCCATCTGGCCGAACGGGTGGGTCCCGTCACCACGGGGTATAAAATAAAAACAAAGAACGAAATCTTTTATCGAAAAACGAAAACATTTTAATCATATTAAACGAATAAAAACTAAAATGAAGTTATTCTTAGGGAAATATATCTCCACGAGGTTTTTGGCGAATCGTTGGGGGTTAAAAGGGAGATGGAGGGCCGACTCTTCCGGATGTGGACGTCGGACGCGGCGAATAGAAAAACAAAACACGGCGAACAAAAGTTTTTTACAAAAAACAACACAAATTTAATAAATCCCGGGCAAAATTTAATGACTTTATTGCGTTAAAAATAGTTAAAAACACGTTTCAAAAAAGAATAAATGAGACAAACCTGAAGAAGCCATTTTGTAATGGCAATGAATGAATGTACGGTTGAAGACCGTACTTTGAGGAGAGGCTGTGCCTTTGCGAACATGATTTGAACAAAAATATTTACAAAATTTTAGACTTATTTTGACCTTTTATTTTCTCTACAAATTCTATTTCTTCTAAAACTATTTTCCCCGTTAACAATAATTTATTTGAAGCTATCCTCAAATTTAATATGTAAAAAAAATCATTTCTAGACAGATAAATCTAAATAAAATGAAGAATTAAATTTTAAATTTAATAATAAAAATGAAATAAAAGAAAAGATATTATAAAGTTGAGAAAACTAAAAAAAAACCGCGTGCTTTTTCCCGCCATTTTTTGAATGTGGACACGTGACATGTGTTGTATGATATAAAAGGTTTGCCATTTTTCTTTTTTTGAGGAGCTAAATTGAAAGTATCTGGGAGACGGCCTCCGGTGCATATATGCTTGTGGCACAAAAAAGGGCTGCCACCCTTTATAGAAAGCAAGGTAGAAAAAGTTAATGTAGTCGCCGAGTCAGGCCACACGAACAGGCGTGAACTGCAAATTTTACCCTTGTATCAAAAATACTTGGAGAACTCCTCTTTGAGAAAGATAAAAGAATTTGCTTCCCCTAAAAACTTAGAGAAACGCCCAAAAATCTAGTAGTAACCCCTGAGAATTGCGTAGAGGAAAAAATGGAAAAATTCTTCGGTTTATTTAATAAGAAACTGACCAAAACTACAGTTCTCTAGATTAATCAACGCTTACAAAGCGCCAGGCGCCTGTACATTCTCAAGGATGTGCGGCTGCGTCCATCTTTTTCCCGCCCGTTCCTCCAATTTCAAACCCGCGTCAGATCCATAACCTTCCCGCCTTAATTCACATTTATTTCTTTTTCTAACAATGTCACTTTTTAACAACGAAAATGAGCATATTTCAAGGAGAACATTTCCTTATAGAAGGCCTGGACCAGAGGCAGGAAGAAGAAGAGAACGAAAACGACGACCACATTAGGAAAATGAAGTAAGTAAAGATACCAACTGTTTTGAGCACAGAAAAGAATAAAAAGAAACTTTACCGGATGATTTGTTTGCCATGCGATAAAGCTTTTCTTGTAAATCTTGTATTTTTTTTCCTCTTGTTGAATTCGTGTCAAAAATAAACAAAGGGTTTTTTTTGGACTAATTGAATATAACTGATCAGCTGATGATTTGATTGAACAGACTTACTTTGGCGACAACAGAAGCTTCAAATTTCTGTCACTATTTTCGAGACATTTTCAATAATTATCTTGAAGCCAGGTTTTTTACGGGTTGAAATTTGAGTGGAAGTATGGCTGAAGTTTTGTGCTAGCGCGTTTGAGGGAAGGGAGAATATGTGCCCAGGTTGTGGCTTTTGCCATATTGCCATGGGACGCGGGCCTAAAGCATCCATACTGCCAAAGGCTACAGCAAACCAATTTTTTTGGCTGATTTTTCCCAGTGTTTAAGCCCTTGCTAGTTATGACCTCGCGGTTTTTAGGAGTATAGGTATGGGCCCAAAGGGAGGCATTTATTGGGCCCAGGCGGTGGCTTTTGCCATATTGCCATGGGACGCGGGCCTTAAAGCATCCATACTGCCAAAGACTACAGCAAACCATTTTTGGCTGATTTTCCTCGTGTTTAAGCCCCTGCTAGTTATGATCTCACGGTTTTTAGAAGTATAATCTGGGCCCCATACGGAGGCTTTTATCATATTGCCATGGAATAAGGGATTTAAAATGTGTCCCAATGTAGTTCCAGTAAAAATTATCAAACAATTAACCAACAACAGAGGAAGAAATGACTGTGATAACGGGTATCTCACGACGCGTTTCGGCTTAATAAGCCTCGTCAGGTGAGCTATTCCCTCTATCACAATCATTTCTATCTTTTCTCTGTGGACCTATTACGAGAGAATTAGTGGAAACTGCGGGAAGCTGGAGACAACTCGTCCCCCAAAAACTTCAACGCCGCCACTTCTCTAAGAGATAGAGCCACTCACCACCTCCTTGTTGGTTTTTATGACAGAACTGCTGCCAAGGCATTACTTTACTTTTTTAATTTTTATTGCTATACGCAAATTGATTTTATTATCAAACAAATTCAAAATTGGTTAATTGTTTGATAATAAAATCAATTTGCGTATAGCAATAAAAATTAAAAAAAGTAAAGTAATGCCTTGGCAGCAGTTCTGTCATAAAAACCAACAAGGAGGTGGTGAGTGGCTCTATCTCTTAGAGAAGTGGCGGCGTTGAAGTTTTTGGGGGACGAGTTGTCTCCAGCTTCCCGCAGTTTCCACTAATTCTCGTAGATAGGTCCACAGAGAAAAGATAGAAATGATTGTGATAGAGGGAATAGCTCACCTGACGAGGCTTATTAAGCCGAAACGCGTCGTGAGATACCCGTTATCACAGTCATTTCTTCCTCTGTTGTTGGTTAATTGTTTGATAATAAAATCAATTGCGTATAGCAATAAAAATTAAAAAAGTTCCAGTAAAAGCTTGTTTCTAAAAAATGTGACTTAACAAATTGTTTTAATTTCAGCTCGAAAGTTTACTCAAAATTGGCTTTGTTGGCCTTGATGACGACAACTCATCGATCGACACCTCCGAACATAGCTCACGTAATTTTTTTTTTTTTTTAAATTTTCTCAAATTAATCTAAATTTTTTTTGCAGATCCTGACTACTCTAAATCTTATATGGAGGATGATTATCATAATTATTCTCCATCAGATTTCCATCATCAAGATATCCTGTTCGCTTATCAAATGGTTCCACTTTTTTATTTATAAATCAATTTTGTCTAATTTTTTTTTGTGTACAGAACAGAAGACGTTGAGGACCACACCAAAGAATGTTGACAAAGATGTTGATAATTATATCAACTCAGGTAAATTAATATGAAGACAAAAATGTAGAAAACTTGATTTTTGTAGAGTATTCAAGCATTAAAGAGCTCAAAGCGCTCTATGACGTCCGTTACCGCCAACTGGAACAACTCCAACAAGAAATGGAAGCGGAAAAATGGAAAAACTACAAATCCTCAACAAACTCCAAGTTTTAGAAACAGAAAAAATAAAATTTTGAGCTCTTTAAATCAGAATCAAAAAATTCTAGGTAATTTTATTATAATTATTTATATTTCCAGGTTCATAATTCTATTCTTCTCTTAAGCAGTAAGGTGTTTTCCCCATTTAAAAATCTTTGAATTCATGAGTTAAAACATTATATTTATTATTGTTCGTGCTCAATTTTATTGTAGTTCTGCATGTTTCTTTTAAGATATCCATGCAAGGACCAAGAAGTCGTTCAAAGGCTTCAGTCTCTAGAAAAAGGGTTGTGACGTATCCTTGTGCAACGACATTCGCTGAACGCCTTTTGTTGTCAATGAGAGCCATTTCGCCGAAATAATCACCGACGGTCAATTCACCCAAATCGACTTTTTCGCCTTTTTCCGTTTTGAACACTTTGACTTTTCCGGATGTTATAAAATGCATACCTTTGGGATATTCCTTTTCTTTATTATTGTCTTATTGTTGTACCGTTTAATCTTTAGGGCGTCTACGAGATCCTCTTTTTCTTGCAAAGTCAACGATTCAAGTAAAGGGACGGAAGAGATCAAATTTAAATATTTTTTCTTTTGTTTACTGAATTTTGGTACATTAATCGTCTCGCTAAGTCTCCGTTTAGTGCCCAAAGTTTTCCGTCGGAAACACATTTTATCGTCGCCGCCACGGTTGGTCATACAGCATAGATAATTCGCCAAAATATCCTTTTTGGTTATAAGTTTTGACAAGTTTTGTTCCATTTTCATCTTTTATATAAACTTCATAAATTCCCGACCTATTATGAATAGAAATTCGCCTTTTTGCCCTTGAATGACAACGCATCTTCCTTTTTTGATTTCCTTAGGAAATAAAGCATCGATTAACTGATCGACTTCTTCATTCTCGAGGTGCTCGAATAAGAAAATTTTCCTCAGCGATTTTTTAAGTTCGGATTTTTCGCGTCTGATTTTTGATAGCTGACGAAAGAGATGGAATCTTCTGGCTTATTAAAAACAGGAAGTCTTCTCCCTCTTAAATATCCCATCCCATCTTTCATTATTCTTTCTGTCTTTTCAAACCTTCAAAATATCAACGCTAATTTCAAAACATCATCAGGCATCTCCTGAAAAAATTTGACCGAAACTTAACAAGCATTTGACGGAATCCAGGATCAACGTTATATCTTGGATCTTCTATTAAAGATGATGGCGAACACATTTTATAAACGATAAATCAGTTTCTTTTTCGCGTACTGTTTAAATTCTTTAAATATATTTTGAGATATTTCGAAGTCCAGATAAAGTAATCATAGTTTTTTTAAAATAATTTATGCTTTAAAATTTTGAATTTTCTTCAAACATATGTTTCGCTGTCCATTTTTGCCCATCTTAAGAAGCCAAACACTGAGGAAAACTACCGAAAATCCTTTGAAATGGGGATTCTTGGTCTAAAAGTTGAGGAAAAATCCTGTAGAATTTCTTTATCAAAATCCAGTAAAATGGGATGTTTTTTGTAAAAAGAAAAAAACGGGGAAAAAACTCCTAAAGATCCTGTAAAAATGAGATTACTGGTGAAAACATGGAAATATCTCGCTTTTTTGAAGACTAAAAAACTTAAAATTTTAGCTTTGTTAGAACCGCTGTTTCAAATCGGTTTGAAACTCTTGGAGCATGTGCAGAAGGATTTGCACGTCAAATTGACGGACAAACGATTTGAACGACGTCTAAATCCTTCTGCGCATCCAATTTCAAACTGCTGTTGGAACGAAGCTATTAATTAATATTCCAGGTTTCCTTTCTTTGTCTCCAGCAATTTTATCGCTAACAGGATAACCTGTCAAGCCATTCTCTCGATATTCCCATTTTAATTTTTAAAATTTTGCAGAAGAGAAAAATGCTGAAATCTCCTCATTACACGAAGAAAACAAGAAACTTCATCTGAAATATTTAAGATAGAAAAAGCAAAGATGAGGTAAACTCAATGAAAAAAGATTTAACTAAATTTTTTGAAGATAAAAAGCCACTTGAATTAACCAAGTTAGAAGTGATGAGT